>MU788789.1:30378-46291 GCA_026770625.1 Nicotiana glauca
CTCTTCGTACTTCACAACCTATAAACATCCGTTGCCTTCTCCAGCAATGCCTCTGCAACAGTATCGTTCTTCTCTGCTCGTGGGTTGTCCAGACTCTGATTCTCGCGCTCTTATTGTTGAAGGAAAGCTCTCTAAATATCTCCTGCGTGCCTCTGCAACTATCATAAATATCTTGTGGTAAAGAAATTTTCTTCTCTTCTTAAGGCTGCTTTGTTTCAACAGCACTGATTGTTATGTTAATGCTACTGGATATTAACAATAATATTTAAGGCTACTTTGTTTCAAAAGTGATTGCTATGTTTCCTGCTGAATCCTTTACAGTATTTATGTATGGAAATCTCTTCTTTTCCTTAACTCTCAAATACAACATCCTTATAGTTGTAAATCAGATACAAATAGAGTACCTTCACAAGTCAAAGACCCATTCTTGTAGACCAATATTATCATGAAGCCTCGGTATCGACGGTATTAGGAAATACATGTCCGTCTAGGCTAGGTCTATGGGTGGTAAGTCAAACTGTATGGTAGGTCCTAGTAAAATATACCAAGAAGAGTGAATTATTCCTAAATATATTTGAGCTTCAAAGGTTGTAGCTTCTGCTCATCCTTGGACTCCAAAGCAATGGCTCTCTATCACTTGCCTCTTTTTGTGTTTTCAACAGTTTATCATCATCTCTTCAATAATATTTTAAAATGTTGATCTTTAATTTTTAATATAGTTAAGACATCTTTGAACTTGCATATTTGTAATTTATAGTGATACTCTTTGACTTTTTGTCATAAAATTCTATGCCACGTACTTTGTTACACTAGTAGTATTAACATTAATCTTGTACTTTGCTTACTCATAGATTTTTATTACTTAACAGTTAGTTTTTATAGCTTCACAATATATGACATACAAAAATAAAAAGGCGTTATTTTGATCTTTGTTTATTTTGAGTTGTGCATAAATATTATTACATGCGTACGATTTATAGCTAAATCTTATAACCTCTTCAGATTGTTAACATTCAATTATGGGGGAACAACATAATGCTAAGTGGGACGAATATGCACATATTAAATTCATTGAATTGTGTGAGCAAGAAGTTAGAAAAGGAAATAGGCCAAACACTTACTTGTCTAAAGATGGATGGAAGAATATGGTAAATGAGTTCAATAAGAAGATGGGACTAGAATATACTAGAAAACAAATGAAAAATCATTGGGATCACATGAAAGCAGAGTGGACTCTTTTTAAGCAGTTGATGAGAGGTGAGACAGGTTTAGGATGGGATCCCATAAGAAAAACAATTATTGCAGATGATGATTGGTGGGAGCAAAAAATTAAGGTACATTGTTTGCCCTTTTCTATAATTATTTTCATAACTTTATTAATTGTTAGTTTCATTTGTTTGCTTAGAGTAATTTTAAATTTTTATTTACAGGAGAATTCTAAATACAAAAAATTTAGGAACAAAGACCTTTCGTTGATATGGTTTCGTTACGATGCTTTATTTACTGATATCATTGCCACCGGAGAGAGAGCACGTGCAGCAAATCAAGAACAAGAGTCGGAAGTTGGGTTAGATCATGATGATGATGATGGAACAAATGATGTTTATGATAATGACATAGAACAATGGAATGATGAAAGAAGCGATGAAAGTCATGACTTGCAGAATATGGATTCAATTACGTTTCCCGAGCCATCGCTTAGAAAGCGAAAGTCAATAGATAGCAGTGGCAGTAGCAGTCAAGTGAAAAAGCGCAAGACAAAAAATAATTCATTATCACTAAAAGAGGAGATACATTCCATAGTTGAGTTCATATCTAACAACAACACATCTAAATCTTCAGAGCCCACCATTGAGCAGTGCATGGATATTTTAGAAAATATTCCTGGTATTCTTGGAGGGAGTGATATTTTTAATTGTGCTGTGAACTTGTTGACACAGAAAGAGATGCGACATGTATTTTTGAAGTTGACTACTGATGAAGCTAGGAAATCTTGGTTGGAGTACAACCACCGACGATCTTTCGTGCCAAATAATCCATCTAATCCAATCTGAGAAGTATTTGATGATGCCTTACCCATATTACATTAGCATTATACATTTTAACTTGCCCTTTAAACTATGTCCAGAAGGTTATATTTTCTTAATGTTTTGTTTCTTGATTAGACATAATGGTGGTTTAATCATTTCTTGTTTATACATTACGTGTTTTATTTTAATAAATAACTATACTATCAACTTTAAAGTTTTGTCATTTTTAATTCATAACAGTTTCTGTGTTTGTTTTATTTCAGTTTAATAGAATGTTGGAACAATGACTTGTTAAATGATGAAAACGAAGAGGAAACTCAAGAAAATAAGGTACAAATGGCACTATGTCGAATAGCATGTAAGAGTATATTGATATATTATGAGAAATACATTTTCAAGGAACCATGTCGTACATCTAAACGCACCGGAAATATATTTATCCAAGAGATATTACATGGAAATGAGACTCGGTGTTATGAAAATTTTAGATTAAGGAAGTCGGTGTTTCTTGATTTAAGCAAAGATCTAATAGATAAATATGGTCTTAAACCCACGCGTGGGATGTCTGTATATGAGGAGTTAGGGATGTTCTTGATGATTTGTGCACATGGTGCCGGAAATCGATTGGTATAAGAGATTTTTCAGCATTCAGGAGAAACAATTCATAGGCATTTTCATAGTGTTCTAAAGGCTATTGGTAAGCTTGCAAGAGACATAATTCAACCACATCCAAGTTATAATGATGGTGCAGGAGATCACAAGCCATGTAATCAACGATGTAAGTGACATACTTAATAATTACATTATTATATTTTTACATTTTAACTCAAAAAATTATCTAGTGTAAAATTTATATTTAGTTTATGCATGTATATATTTTTAGGATTGTATTGGAGCACTTGATGGCACACATGTGAAAGCAAGATTGCCTCAAGGTCAAGAGATACCATATATTGGGCGTAAAGGTTATCCTACTCAAAATATTCTTGCTGTTGTTGACTTTAATATGTGTTTTACATTTGCATGGGCTGGGTGGGAAGGAGCAGCTCATGATAATCGTATATTTGGTGAGGCACTTCGCAGACCCGAATTGAATTTTCCACATCCATCTGGGGACAAATATTATCTTGTTGATGCAGGATATTCACACATAAAGGGGTATATGGCTCCATATAAAGGGGATAATGTGAGATACCACCTTGCAGAATTTCGTCGAGGTGCGACACGACAATTTCGAGCACCAAATGGACATAAAGAAATGTTCAATTATTTGCATTCTTCTTGCAGAAATATTGTCGAGCGAACATTTGGAGTATGGAAAGCAAGGTGGTCTATTTTGCGAGATATGCCTTTTTATCATATTGACACTCAAAGAGATATCGTATTGGCTACAATGGCGATTCACAATTACATTAGAAAGAAATGTAAGGTGGACAATGCATTCCAAGAAGCTGAGAATGAGAGATATGTGCCGCATGTTGATTCTGATGTTGGAAGATCCACAAGAGTCGACATTGCAAATGAAGAAAATGTGGAAAATCAAGGAGATAATAATATTTGGATGGCAATTCGTGATCTGATTGCTCAAGATATTTATAATAGTTGAACGTTTTAATCTTATTTATTACAAACAATACATATTAAGTGCTTGTTTCGTCTCTACAAACACTGTGTGCATAATTTAAGGTTTTTTTTTTAACTTTTGTTAATTTATACTCCACGCCTTCTAATTTATGATTGTATACTTATCATAACATAAATTATACTTATGAAAAAGATATTATCTAATCATTTCTATAATTAAAATAACATGATAAAAGGGCAGAATCTATGTAGAATCTAAAATTTGAAGAAAATAACGTTTTTAGTAGTGTAAATTATTATAAGGTCATTTAAGTCATTTTAACATAAAAATAGCTTATCAGCACTTTTTAATCAAACAGTTTCAGCTGCTTATTATTAATTTCAGCACTTTTATCCAAACACGTAATTGCTTATTTTTTAAATCAGTTTCAGCACTTAAAAGTGTTTTTCAGCATCTAATGCTTATCAGCCTCTAAATCAGCTAAGCCAAACGGGCTCTTAAAAAGAGAAAAGAAACAAACTGAAATGCCCTCCGTCTTTACTTACAAGTACAACTCCCTCAAACCATACGTACTTGTTTTTACTTTTCTCTTTTCTTATCTTGAACTCTTCTGTTAATAAGTCTCACAAGTCAAAAAGGGACAAACTAATTGAAATACAGGAGTATCTCTGAAGGAGGAAGAAAAGATCATAGTGTTAAAGAGTTGATGCAAACTAAAAGAAATCATCTTTTTGGTCCTTTCATAGAAAAATCTGCAACAAGACAAGATAGAGCTCATACTTGTTATGAAACCATCCTCAACCCCATAGATAGAAGATTATCTATCCTCTCTTGAAAAGTTCAAAGGAGCTTACCTATATGATTAATCAAAAAAGAGATGGGGCGGGGTGTTTTTGGATGCTTACCTATATGGAATATGCTGATGAGTGGTGGAGTCCCTATACTTCTTGGCCAGCCCAAAGTCAATTACATAGACCTATATGTAACCAGTGGTAGTAATGAATCAATAATTTCCCTACCAGCAACAGGTAGATGTATAGCAACCCATAGCTTAGTTCCCAATACCTGATTTGCACGTCTTCCTAATCCCATCAAGAAGTTGTCTGGTTTTATATCTCGATGAAGAAAAGATTTGGCATGTACAAATTCAACTCGATTTATCTGAAAATTGAGTACGATGAAAACAGGTTTATAGATAGTTAACGAAATAAATAACAAGTGCAAAACTTCACACCTACCATCTGATCTGCAAGCATAAGAACAGTCTTTAAGGACAGCTTCCTACTGCAGAAATTGAAGAGATCTTCAAGACTAGGTCCCAGTAAATCCATCACAAGGACATTATAATCTCCTTCGACTCCAAACCATTTTAAATTGGGAATTCCAGCTATAAATGTCAAAAAAATTACAACTGATAAGGACGAGGTATAAACGTTGTGTAAAAGAAGCAATAGTAACCAACAGGAGAATGAGAAATTACTTCCTCCTTGCAGTATTTTATACAACTTTGATTCATATAATAGTTGAGGATGCTTTGTCTTCACATTTTCCTGAGTAATAGAAACAGCGAAAGTAGTTTAATCGCAATGAAAAAAATGTTCCACCAATCTTCGAATATAAATAGGATTTCTAGTGTTCCACAAGCTAATAACTATTTTAATATCATGTTAGGTTATTTAGATCCTTCCATTTGTTTCAACTACTAAAAACCAGGGGGGTAAAAGAGCTGTCTGGGAATATTCATTTACTGTTGCTGGTGTAAATATTACATTCAAGATTATGTAGCTTCTAGATCTAAATGCAAGTGAGGAAAGAACTAAAGTATTTCATACTAACAAGTAATGAGAAATACTCCAACTTATAACAAATAGCAGCTCAAAATCCTTACTTAAGCAATCAGGAAGCTACAAAAATACAGAATTATACTAACAGGTACGTGCTGAATGTTATATATATGGAAAAAAAACTAATGAAAATTCAATATTTACCAGCTTAACTCCAACCTCTTCATTAGTCTGAACATTAGTCCCTGAAAATGAAAAAATTATAATTAGCCACAAATAAAAAACAAAACAAAAAAAATTAAATACAAAGAGCAAAATTGAAGAATGTGTATACCGAGGTAGATCTCACCAAAGGAGCCGCTACCGATTTTCCGGCCCAAACGAAACTTATTACCAACACGAGGCTCCATTAATTAGAGGCTCGATGATTAATTATGAAAATAATTAAAGGATACAACCCAATTATAAATAGAAAACTTTGAAATTACAAATTAATCCATAAAAATGGATCCAAAGAAGAAAAAAGGTATTATTAGGCTTATCTTATGAAAGAAATGAATGGATAAAATATGATTTAATATTTGCAGATTTCAGCTTTTTGTCTTGTTGTTCCCTCGGAGGTCATGGCATTGGAGCAGGAGAAGAATCATCTTTTAATCTTTTCCATTACTGCTTCAGCTTTGCTTTTGATCCAATTTCAATTCATATATCTCTCTCTCTCTCTCTCTATCTCTCTCTGCCTACTGCATTTTTTTTCCCTTTTTTTTCGCGGGTATTGAATTAAGACCCAAACTCCGTTATTCCATTTTTAACCGGACTTTTGTCAATTAATTTTGCCTTAATCTCAAATTAGTTTAGATAAATCCTTTATATTCAGCTTTATTTTGTGTATTCCATTTCCATCTTACTTTGATAGTAATTAATGGAAAAAATCAGTAATAATATTTTACCGTTGGTAATTTAAAAATAGCTATCGTTCCAAACGTAAACGAAATTTAGCCACTTTTTCATGTAAATATAAAATATGTCCGAAGACATTTTAGCATATTGTGTTGGAGTTCGAATTTTTTACATATAAGATTCTAGCGTAATATGTTAGAGTCCAACATAATATGCTAGAAATTTATACGTACGAGTTCCATAATCCAGCATATTACTTTCAGTTCAGCTAGAATATTTTTGTCCAAATTTTGTCTCCGCATAAAATAGTGATTAATTTTCAATAACTTTGCAAATATTGATAGTTATTCGATTACAAATATAAAAAATGGCTAGCCCATACTATTTTTGCATCTCTAATTAATTTGTCTTAAAGGAATTCTGGAAAAATATTTGACAAAGTATTTTTAACAACTAAGCTCAATTCCAATTACTTGTTGTGGCACGTTTGAATCATTTGGTTTCATTAAATTATGTTTTTTTCTAAGTCAACATCAATTCCAATTGACTGGACGTCATTTAACATAATTTGATTTCATGTATTTATATGTACACCATCCACTTTAGTAACAATAACAACACATCCAATATAAAATAGTGTATACAATCAAAGATATAACATCTCTATATAATAGTCATTCACTATAAAGATTAAGTTATTCTCGGAACCTATTTTTATGTTATGTTATAATACATATCTTCTATAACAGCATTTCACTAAAGTAGTCAAAAAATATTTCAGCCAAAAAATATTGGAGCAAACGGGGCTTTTATAAAGAGGTTCCACTATACCTAAACATTACCCTACCTTGAAAAGGTAAATATGTTATTTTCAATAGACTCTGGGCTCAATGATGGATGAAAAAAAGAACAGTAGAAGTAAGCAGTAACAACATCAAGATAATAAGAAACCGAAGCGAAAGAAATAGAAGTTAGTAATAGGAATTTGAGAGTAAGAAAATACTAAACTAACACTAACACTAACACTAATAGTATGGAAAAGGAAAACGCCTCTATGTGCTACTTGAGATCGATAACAACCGCGTCTATCCCAAATAATTTGATGCGAACAACAACAATAACAACATACCCAGTATTATGAAATCTGGGAGGATAGTGTGTACGCATAACTTACCCCTACCTTGTGGAGGTAGAGACGCTATCTCCCATCAGTGGCGAAGCTAGAAAGTTTTTCATGGGTATTCAAATTTGAAAAAAGTGGGAAAGAAAATTCCTTATTAAGGGTGTTCAATATGTGTTGCATACCCCTAAAATATAATATTTTACCTATATATACGGTAGAATTTTTCATCGAAGGGTGGTTAGTTGTGACTATGTGATTTCGCTACGGTTTCTAGTAGACCCTCGGCTCGATCATCGATGCGTAAAACTCTCAAAATCAGATGTTGTATTTTCTAGCAATATCTTCAAAATTGAAAGGAAAAATGGAAATATAATATAGATTTGGTAGTAGCCAACCGCAACCAAACCAATGTAATGGATTAGGTAGTTTGGTCTTGAATTAGTGTTTGGTTCAGTCTACTAAGTTTAATGTGAAAGTTGTTAAGACTCTTAGGTAAAGATCACTCAACTGAATTAAGTTCAACACACGTTTGCAGTGCTCAATTAGTCATCGAGGTAACCTTGACAACAACTTCATAAATTATTGACTTCGAAAATGTTTAAAGGATGACTAGTCTTTTGATAATGATGTCATTAGAAGTTGAATAAAATTATAAAGAGGCCAGATATTCGCATGAATTAATTTGATGATTATACCAAAAGAAAAAGTTACATATATATTTGAGCCTTGGGGTAAGAATTGCCGTTGCGTGATCTGGAGATCACGAGTTCAAGTTGTGGAAATAACCTGTTGCAGAAATATAAAGTAAGATTACATACAATAAACCAATGTAGTCTGAGTAACTTAGTGCATTGGGTTGCCCTAAATCCCTTCTCTATTATAACATTTCAATGAAAATAGTCCACAGGTAAGCACAACCAAAATAAGAAACCAAGAGAAATGTGTATTAGCTATTTCTCAAAACTATACATGGATGTATAAATATTGTACACTGCAGCCAAATTATTTCGTAACTAATGAATAACCTCATTTGTCGATAACTGTACTGGACAATAAAAGAATCTTACAAATCAAATTAGAAGGGCCAAGGGGGAAAAATTGCAAAATGGCCAACCTCCATTTCTGGTAGTAACCAAAATCGGGGAAAGGAAGAAGAAGATAAGCAACGCACACAGTTATGCTTATGTTTACTCGATCTGTGCATTCTTTTTCTGCAGCCTTCCTTTCAAATTCCTAATTTTGGCATCTACTCGTGCTGTGAAACCGATATTTGTCTTCTGTCTTGCTTTAGTTTGCTGTCTCTTCCACATACGCTCATCTTTAACGTCTTTCTTATAATACTTGATTTCTTGAATAATGTGATGATCCATCGGATGGAACGATCTCTGGAAAGCTATGTGGGCAAGGTAAGGCAAAATGCAGGCTAAAGTTACTACGAGGGTGGTACACCAATAGATTGGCGATGGACCTAACTCTTCCTGCAGGATTCTGACGGCATATTTAGCATAATCTGGTAATATCATACCGTAGAGTACCAGAGATAGGTACCAAACAGCTATGCTCCCCCAAATAAAAACGTGTTGTATCCATGTGAAATGACTCATTGTGAGCGCGATCTGGCAGTTGACAGCCCAGATGATGCAGGTAAACATTGAAGTACCAAGAATAGTCAAATCAGCAGTCTGGCCTTCAGCGCAGAATGCTTGATCATAGAAGAACATAATGTTGAGGAAGAAAATTACGAGGGAGGTGTAGACACCGTTGCCAAGCCACCCAATTATTCTATACCAGTCAAAGAACAAGTTTTTGGGTCCTTGCTGGTACAGTGCAGGAAACTGCAAGAGGGCATTAAGATTTAATAAAATTACGGACCGACTCCATTACTCTTTAATTCGATAGGAACTACAAGAAAAAGTTATTGGCGGAGGGCTCACCTGTAAGCAAATTTCAGAAGACACGTCCTGCTCGAATACTCCGAGTGCAATTACAGGCAGTGAGGTAAGAAGCACATTGAATAGAATCATATACATATCATTATAGACTGACTGTCCCGAAAATCCAGCGAAAACCTCAAAGTAAAAGAGTGTGAGGCCAAAAGCTATATTCTTATAGAAGAAGTAGCATATCTGCATACAGAAGATTATGGTGCATATTAAATGAAATTTGTAAAAGCATCAAAGAAATGTAGTGCTTAATTGTTTTCTTGTATCTGATGAGGGCATTTTATATTATCAGGCCACACATGTATTTCATGTTCTATGCATAAAACGAAACAGATATATACACAATTACCATCTGAGCAATTCGTTTGTAGCACCAGTGCCCATGTACAACGAGAAGTCGCTCCAAGAACCGAAACTGTGCAACAGCAAAATCACTAGCCATCACTGCCTGCAAGAAGCTGATAACCTTTTAAGCGGAGCTACAGCAAGAGGATATATACTCGGCAATGTGGAAACGTGGCCTTAATTCATTCCTCAAGAATCAAGATTGATGTAAGCATCCTCTTAAACTATTCAAGTAACCTTTTTGTTTTGATAAGTGAAACATTTTTTCCAGAACCTTCTTCTTTTTAATAAGTGAGATGTTTTTTTCTCGATAACCTTTTCTTTTTGATAAGTGAAATATTTGAGTAAACTGTTGTTAACTTCTAATTACAACATTGATCTACTTAGGCAAATGAATCGAGTATGATCTTCTGTCCAAGAAGAATGTAAAGTTGCTTTTAATAGACTAATATGCCAAAAAACCTGATAAACGCATCCCAACCTGCATTCCTTCTGCGCCGCTAATGCCAACACCAATGTCTGCTTCTTGAATCATCCCAACATCATTTGCACCATCACCAATTCCTAGGGTGATTTTTCCAGTTCCCTCCTTCACTAACCTAGTTACCTGAAAAAAATATGAATAAGCTCAACTTGCGAAGGATAGTCGGGATACAATTGAAAAGGCAAATCAAGTTTGACATTATCTTACCAAAGCCTTCTGCTTAGGAGAGACACGGCAGCAAATGACTGAAGCACAATCAACAGCTAAATTCAAAAATTGATGCTTCGTATCATCCTCCAATGCATAAGATAGTGTTTTCCCATCAATTATCAAGGCAAATGCGGCATGGGGATCCTTTTCAAGCTTGACCATCTGGGAAGCATTTGTGATTTGCTTCAAAATGTTCTCCTTTATAGCCTGATCTCGACAAATAAATGGAAGCTGTCATTAATCATAATAAATTTCGAGAAGAACTTAAACTGTTTGTTTTCCACAATACCTGTTTAGAATCTTGGGCCACTGAGTCTGCATTCATTGTTGTTATGCATATCTGTTTCATTCCTTGTCGAAGCAAACTACATGCGTACCTGAAAGAAAGGAGGTATTTCCCATTAGCAGTTGGCGTCCACCGACTACATAATATGAAATGGTGGATGACATTTCTCTGTCTGAGAGACAGACCCTATGTTTATGGCTGTTTCCATCTTATCACCTGTCAAAACCCAGATCTTGAGACCAGCTTGCGCCAGTCTATCAATGCACTGAGGAACCTGGTCAAACATATAGAATGAAATAGTTGAAAGGACAGTGAATTGGAAATGCACACTTTTCATATTCTGGTAAGTAATTAAAGGAACATACTCCCTTCTGTAGTTTATCCTCCACAGCCGTAGCACCAACAAGGATCAAATCCTTTTCCATCATATCAGATACGCGTTCAAGAATAACATCTCTATCCCCACCAATTGAAGTTTTTGCTTTAGTAAACTCTTCATTCCAAGTCGAGTACTCTGCCTCATCGAGCTTTTTGTACGCAAGCACAAGGGTACGCAAACCTGCTTCCCCATATTCGTTCAAATGCTTTGTCATAGCTTCCTCAAACCTCCTTCCATTCTTTGCTAATCTATCATAGATGATGCTGCATAATCCAAAATAGACAATATTTCACTTGAAATTTAACCAAGAAAGGGCTACTTTGATAAACTAAACATATAGAAAAAGCAAGGGAAAATTCATCCATTATAATATTTCCTACTTCATGCAGAAAATGGACCAAGCCCTTAGAAGATCTCTAATCCCATTTCCAGCTGACAAATAGGGTCGGGTAGAAAAGAAAAAAGCCGAGAGGATTAACACTTCAGAAAGAAAATAGTTTCGTCCTCATGCATACAAGTGAGGATATGGGGCAAATTTTGAGTAATTCATAAAAAAATGTATTTACTGTCTCAAAAAGCTTTTGCCTATTTGCCTTTTTGGGATGTCTTAGACTACTTTCCTCTGACAGAAATTTTTGGTACATTCTAAACACCACAAGAAGCTGTAAATGATACAGGTCTATCCTCAATTATATTCATTATAGCACAAAGCTAAAATTTAGATCCAATGCTTCTCAAACCAACATTAAACAACTCATAGTTTCGACTCTTTTCTTGTTAATGATACCCAGTCAAAAAAGAGACAAATAAATAGGGGTGAAGGGAGTTGCTTGGAATTTACAGATGTGCTGACTGTATTTTTTACAGCAGAATGGCTCTTGAATCACCAACTTTGAGGGATGCAGGAGCTAAAATTGAGAATAACAAAGGGTAGCAAAAGAAAAACCTGTCTGCTCCTTTACACAAGAGAAGAATCTGGCCACTCTCATCCCGAACGATGACAGACATTCGCTTCCGCTTGCTGGTGAAGTCCAAAAGATTAAGAACTTTGTATTCCCTGGAGTAAATGGAACAAAATGTAAGTGTACTACAAGGGTAATGAAATTCTTGGAAGCAACTTGAGAGGTTTTGAGACTTGATCTTACCTTTCAACTGGATCTTGAAAAGAAGGGTATCTTTCTCTTACAAAAACACTTGCTTGAGTTCTTTTGCAAAACTCAAAACCGAATTCTTTTGCTGCAACAAGAAATGATACTTCGTCGGGAGACTCTGATTCATAATTAAAGCTTCCAGTCTCCTCATTTAGCTCAGGAATAGCAGCATGACAAATTGCAAGTATCCTAAAGAATAGCAAGATGACATCTGCATTTGGCTCTTTCATCCAACATCCCTTCATAAGGCGGCTATCCTCAAAGCTGAACCCCTTTATTGCAGGTTTAAGGTTGCTTCCATCTTTAGAGGTGACGACCGTCTCTAACTGGACTTCCGATGCACCAAAACCATTCCCACCATCAGGTTTCTGTGGAAGTTCAAGATCTTGCCCGCCCATGTCCTCCGCCAACTGCTTTGCAGCCGCAAGTTCAACATCACTAGCACGTGTTCCATAAGGATTACCGGCAATAGAGCATTTTAGGAAGTCCATTTGGTTGCACGTCAAAGTGCCAGTTTTGTCCGAGAGGATTGTATCAACCTGCCCAAGCTCCTCATTTAAGTTTGAAGTACGAGCTTGAGCAGGAGTTCCTGACTCATCATCGTACAAACTGATATCCTGGTTTATGAACGATGCCTGTAGGACCTTCACGACTTCAATGGAAACATAGAGGGATATAGGAATTAAATAACCATACAAAATAAGTGCAGTGAACAAATGCAGAAGGCCAGACAACTCAGGCTTGCTAAGATCAGTCGAATTATTGGAAGTGTCCTTAGGTTGCAGATACCACCATTTTGGCAGGTCGATTTTTACGTTTACGGCAAAGCCAATGGAACTGACAAATGATATCAAGAGAAGAAGGGCAAAAAGGAGGTAAATAATCTTGTCCATCTGTAATTCAACCCTGCTCCTCTTTGAAGGAGACTTTGTAGAATTCTGCATAACTTTGCTATCATGACCAGTGAATATTGCGACTCCATAGACATAAGCAGTATTCCTAAGCTTTGAATCCCGGAGGAGAATCTGACTAGGATCAAGAGGATAAACCTGACGATCATATTCAAGGTTGCCAACAAAAGTGTAAAGGCTAGGATTAGGATCTTCACATTTTATGGTCGCGCTGAATTCCTTGAAAGTCTCATCTTCATCCAAAGGTAAGGTAACCTCCAAAGCTCTTCTTACCTTCAAGTTTGTCTCTCCGTCCAAGTTCATAGTTTCCACATAACAAATTCCATCTTCGTAACTAGATGATAAAAGAAGTAAATCAGCTGGAAAAAAATGATCCTTTTTCACTTTCACGACATCTCCAACCCGGATCTTCATCCATGGCGTATCTTCAAACACACCATCAATCTTGTGTACACTAGCTTTTCGACGATTTACATTCATATCTTGTATGAATCGCTTTGAATCTTCCAATCCTTCCTTCGCCATACTCAAACCAACAACAAAGACCAAAGGAGCTACCGTACTAAATGGATCAAATGGAGAAAGATCCGTTGTGAGGGTTAGAATTGCACACAGGAGAAAGTACAAGTTAGCAACACGCCTGAATTGCTCGAATAGGGCCTTAGGTAGGAACGTGATGACATTGTACTTTGTGGTGGATATGAAATTGGAGCGATACTTGAGAGGTTTCTTTTCATGGAGTTCAGGTTTGTTGCAATGGACAACTCTTGAAGAAGTTGGGCCTAAATCACGTGGACCCTCTTCCTCAGACGTAGGTGGCCGCTTACGACAACCAAATGTGTAAATACTACTCTTACGAATCTTTGCTCTTATCCTGCCACCCGCCATTCTTTTCCCCTCAATCCAATGCAAACGTCAGTTGTATCACCACATTATAATATTCAACAACACACAGCTATAGGTTGCCTTCTCCAAGACAATTGAACGGCATTCTCAAGCAGAGCATCATAGCAAGAGGAATAAGTCACAATTCACGATAAACAACGTCGAGATTTAACCTGAAAATACCCAAAAAACCAGACATTTTGGCATCAACATATCTGAATAAAATTCGAGCCCATAACAATAACAACAACAACAACAATAACAACCTAATGTAATCCTACAAGTGGGGTCCGGGATGCCAGGATGTACGCACAGACGGTTACCGAAAAACCCTCCGCTAATAAAACTTGAGCCCATAGAGCAATTAAACTAAAATCGACCAACCCACAAACATTAACACGGAAAAGAAAATTTTGAGAGCTGAATATTCACAAACCAACAATATAGGTACGTAATGCCACCACGTATTGATATAGCACGAAATTAAAAGAGAATCAAGAAGAGATAGAAAATCACAGATGACAAAATTCAGCTACATATTGTAGAGAGCATTTATAACATGCACAAACAAAAGGTAGTAACCCACAAAAAGAAACATCCACATTCCAAGAAGGGGTTGGAGGGAAATACATGCACGTCAAAAAATACACAGAAAACAAGAAAATTGAAAATGACAAGGAAGAAAAAAAAAAGTTACCTGAAGCAGAGAAAGTTGTCAAGAAAGAAGAAAATGGAGATGACAGAGAGAGAGAGACAGAGGAAGAAATGGAGCTTCTGATTCAACAACGTGTGAATGTAGGAGAGAGAGAGAAGAACGATAGTATTTTTTTTACGAATAAGAAGAAAAGCAAAGTCCTCTCCGTCCTCAAGCAATGTCAGTATTTTATGGGGCCTCTCTCTTTCTTTCTACTACTATATTCACTTTCTTTTTTATTTTGTTTGTATTTATAAATGTGATGACTATATTCATTTGTTACTTCTTTTAATTTGGATCCTCTCCTATCTGCCTAACTCCGTGTTTATTGTGAGTGGAAATCTCTACAATGGAATACCAAATGTGGTTGATTTTACTTTTCAAAACTAAACTAAGTGGGCGTTTGGACATAATAATTATATAAATTTTCGAAATAAATGTGGAACATTTTTTTTAGTGAAAATGTTATTTGAAAATTAAAGTTGTGTTTGGAAATGAATATAATTTGGATTGTTGTTGAATTTTAGTGAGTGATTTGAGTGAAAATTTCGAAAATCGGTTTTATGGAGTTTTACAAATTTTCCAAAAAATTCTAAAATTCATCTTCAAGCGAAAATTGAAAATTTTATGACCAAAAAATGTAAATTTTTCAAAAAAAAGTGAAAAAAAATTCATGGTCAAACAGGCGCTAAGTATTATTGTAACTCTAATTTACCCAAATTGCAAAATTCAAGCAAACGTCTATTTTTACTGGCTCTACTTTAGATATATTTTCATATAAAAAAATCATTATCACCCTCTCAATTTCAGTGGTTCACTCCATTAGTCGGCAAGTAGTAATCACAACATAAGTATTTGTTGTATTCCCTCTGTCATTTTCTTTTCTTTCCTTTTCTTGTTTCCCCTCAAGTAGGGATGTACAAAACAAACCGATAAATCGCACTAACTCGATAATTCGGGTCAAACCGAGAAAAAAACCCGACCGTAGTTTGGTTTGATTTGGTTTGTTATTGGAAGAAAAAACCCGACCATAATTGATTTGGTTTGATTTTAACTAAAGAAAGTCAAATCGAAACCAAACCAACCCGACATTATATATGTAGAAATTTTAGATATATTTAATATATAAATATACTTATTATGATGTAATTTATAAATATTTCTTAAAAAGATTCATAATTACCTTTTAAGGTATTATTTCAA
>MU788789.1:47799-68702 GCA_026770625.1 Nicotiana glauca
CTTGGGGGGTGCGACGTAGTAGTTGTAAAACTAACTATTATCTAACAAGAAAATGAATTTACTATGAACACTACCAAAACAATTGCTTTTCTTTATAATAAGCTAAACAAGGCGCCGGAGCATTTTGGGACAATCCAGGAGAGTTCTAACTACAAACCTTGAATAGAAAACATCGACTGCAAAATGGTTCTACTAAGCTTAGAGCATGAGATGTCTTAAGCCTGTTATTTACCTGTTCTATAACACATGAAATTCCGACGGACTTTTATATGAAGTCAAGGTAAGGTAAAACAATTCTACATATGAGAGTTCTGTACCACAGTTAGAGTATGATTCGGCAATAGAAAGAATGTGTTGCTTACCTGTTCAGACAAGGGTGCTCCATCATCCATAGTATGACTGGAAACTTTTCCAGCAATAATATTACCATCAGTTTCAAGAACCATCCTGCAGCATATATTTGAAACACCAAAACATTTAAGTAAACCATTCGCTTATAAAAGTTGGAAAGTAAGGCAACAGTGCAAAGTGGTTAATACGATGAATAGGGTATTGAACCTTAACAGTAGTTGTTAATTATCTCTCTTACAAAAACAAGCAGATATCTAGACCAATAGAAGTATCTCTAACAAGGGAGCTAGATCACAACGAGGTATCAGCATTTGAAGAGAAATTCTTTCAGTGCACCTATGAAATGATGTTCAATTTATCCGAAATACTAAAACCTGCTCTTCCATTATGGCAAATAAGAAGAAGAGATTTAATGAATGTTCAATTTACCCACAATATCAAAACCTGCTCTTCCATTATGGCAAATAAGAAGAAGAGAATTAAAAAAAAGGCAAACTAATTCTTGGGTTATGGCACAATTGAGCAAATTTTCCTGGTCACAACATAAATTGAATCTATTCTGATGTACAGCAAACTAGTTGTTATGCATCCTCCAACTAGCAGCAATGGGTTCAGCTTTCACATGAAATATTCTGTCTGTTCGATCTCCATAACACCCAAAAGCTGATGAAAAGAGCATGGCAATCAAGTCTAAAAGCATGGTGCTCTACCTTTTCCAGTTCTCTGGTTGTTATAAGCTTTTTCTTTAGATAGGAGGAGGAAGGCAGGAAATGCAAAACTACTGAGGGCAACCATATCCATGGCCAAGTAAAAAAAGCAGCATGTTACAATACTGTCCTCGATTCACTCATATTGGTGCTTTTAAATGTGTGATAAGGCATAATTAGTTTTTGTAAGAGGATTGCAATGTTGTTTTTCCATGGCCTCACAGTCACTACAATGCCTCCACAATGCAAGCCACTGGTCAATGGTACAAGAGTATGGACAAACAATGCTAAACTATGAACTTATTATCTTTCTTTTTTTCTTTGATAAACCCAGAAATCTTTCGTGCAGTGTCGGTTCCTAACTATGAATTTGTTATCTATCAATACACAAATATCAATACACAAATGAAGAACAAATGCCCTAGAGTTACTACCACAGTCTCTCCTATAAGAAGTCTGTATATATTTCTGCTCAAAGGCTTCTCTTCTAACTTGCAAAGCCCAAGGCTAAATTCTTATTTGCATTTAATTTTCACTACACTAACCTCCCAAATCATTGCGCCAATTATCTCTTGTTTTTATATTCTTTTGGCTTGAACAAGTAATTAATTTAACATTCCACTTTGAATTAGTTAGAGAAAATTTAAATTGAAAAATTAGTTCAATTAAAAAATATACACATGCCTCTAGTATGCCCCAATTTCTAGCTAATATTAAAATGTAAGTATCGTTTAATCTTGGAGAGAATAGCATGAAAATTTGCTTAGAAGCAGCAGAACAATAAACAAAGAAGGCAAAGGAATGATAACAAATTAAAAACGAAAAGTGAAATGCTCAGTGAAACCCAAAGACAGTCACATGTTAGAATACAGCTATAAGAGAACCAATGACTTACCCTCCATCCACAATCTCATCAAGGCATAAAAGAATGAGATCTAAGTTCTCAAGTGCCTCCCTCTGTTCAACGTTATTCCTGAAATCATTGCACAATGTATCAGGCAGAAAATTTGCACAGATCAGAAGACTTCAATCCCTAAATCAAGGAGAACTTTTAGTGCCTTCACTACCAATACCTGAGGAGAAGGGTAACAGCATCAAAGAAACCCTGAAGAACAGTGGCTAGAACTAGTTCATTTTCATCATCACCTCCAGTCACAAAGAAGTGGAGGTCTTGCACAAACTTATAAACAATAATGTTGTTCTCTAACATTGTTATTTCAGCTGCAAATCAGAACTTGAAAGATAAGCTCAAACAAATAAAATTTCTAGAATCTTTACTACAAGGGGTTCTTATTTCACTCATAATTATGCAGAGTATTTTAACCTAGAATATCAAACAAAAGTAAAAATCAAACCTTTTAGTCAAGCAAAAGAGGTCACTAAGAATTCCACTAAATATGTAGAAAAATTAAATTTAGAACACAGTTACTAACACCTAATGTCGCCATCTTAGAATTTAGATCCCATAAAGTTCAAATACTAGCTACACCTCTGGAGTTCGCTGTCCTTGCATACAAAACTCATAAAGTTCAAATCTTGGATCCGCCTCTGCCTATATAAGACAGCAAAATGCAACCGTATTTGCAGAAGCATGCTAACTATTTCAGACAAGAAAATCAAAGATCATGCAAGCAAAAAACAGGTCACTAAGCAATACCTTCGGTGCGAGCATTTGTCTTTTGAGTCTTCGTAAAAATGGACTTTTCAAAGGCAATCTTGGCGCTGTTTGTAGGCCAATCATCGGAGTAATATTTAACAGCTACACGCTTTCCTTCTGAATCCAACAGAAGTATGTTCTTTACTACTGGACAAGAATCCTATACCATCAAACGATCATCATTCAATCACTGCAGGCAAGTTTCAAGCTCACTAATTTAACTGGTAGCAATAAATAACACATGGAAAAAATAGTCCCAATTCCATGCCTATATCTATATGGAGTGAGATCTAAATTATAAAAAATCAAATGGTCGATGACTAACTAAACCCAAGATTAATTACAATCGCAAACATTGATACGAAAATTAGAAATCCTATGCGAGAAAACAGAAGATTATCTAGATCACTATACAATTGACTGATTGAGCACTGAAAGCTCAGATCCTGCGGAAATTTTTTGTTTTGTTTTTGGAGAATTAAATCGTGCGCCAAATAAAGGTGCGAGAGATAAAGAGAAAGGAGAACGTACATAGTTTAGAGCCATTGATGAAAGAACGATTCACCACGGAAAAATTTTCTTCGATTTGCAGTGATAGAGTAGCTGTTCGCTTCAGATTTGGAAACTTAATGGGGGTTAGAACAAAAAACATTAGGCAGAAAACATTGGGCCGTTAATGAAGGACCAGGGGGAGAGCGATGTGCACAAATAGCCACTAACAGCACCTGTCTTTATTTTAAAGCCAGTGTTTCAATGTCTTTAGTCTTTAGCCACTGGTTTAATAAAATTATATCTGACTGGACGAAAATGCCCTGCCACTATAACTTATACCTACGCTAACATTAACGAGCAGCAGCAGTAGCAGCGCAAAAGCACTTAATTGTGATCGTCGAAATTGAAGAAAATTCTCTTCCGATTTCAAAAAGTCAACATTCTCATCCAAAAATTAACATAGATTTACAGTAAATTATACTTTTATGTGTTTCTAATGATTTTTATTTTGACATAGTTATACTCTTTCCGATTTCTATTGATTTTTATACAGTAAGTAGAAATTTAAATTTTTTTTTTTGAATTTCTGGATTGATAAAGTTAAGGACATCGCCTCCTATTATAATTCTATAAAAATTGAGCACATAATATTAAGGACATAGTGTCCTCATTTTGCAAATTGAATTGAAAAAGTTAAGAACACAATGTCCTTAACTTTGTTGTTGTTCTTCTGTATATTAAAGACATACTGTCATAGTTTTGCAAATTATTTTGAAAAAGTAAAGGACATTAAGTCCTGAAGTTTGAGTTTCAAATTGAAAAAGTTAAGGATATTTGGTCCTTAACTTACACTTATTAGTTAAAACCTATCTTTAAGTTTGAATTACAGATTGAAAAGTTAAGGACACGAGTCCTTAAGTTTGACTTGCAGGTTCAAAAGTTAAGGACAGGAAGTCCTTAAGTTTTACTTGCAGATTCAAAAGTTAAGGACAGCAAGTCCTTAAGTTTGAATTACAGGTTCAAAAGTTAAGGACGGGAAGTCCTTAAGTTTTACTTGCAGTTTCAAAAGTTAAGGACAGGAAGTCCTTAAGTTTGAATTACAGGTTGAAAAGTTAAGGGCATGAGTCCTTAAGTTTGACTTGAAGGTTCAAAAGTTAAGGACAAGCAGTCCTTAAGTTTGAATTCCAAGTTCAAAAGTTAAGGACACGCAGTCCTTAAGTTTCAATTACAGGTTCAAAAGTTAAGGATAGGCAGTCCTTAACTTTGAATTCCAAGTTCAAATGTTAAGGGCACTTGGTCCTTAACTTGGTCTTGAACTTACAGTACATGTTCTTAATTATACAAGGATTGCTTTATAAAATATGTCCTGAGTTTCCCATTCTCTTGACTTGCAGGATGGAAACAATATGCATTATAGTTGCTTTTAATGGTAGATGGACTGAAGACTATAAATATCTTGATCATCAAACAAAGCTTGTTCTAGTACCTGAGTCAATTCGGTTTGAAGATTTCATTAAACAGATCTTTGAGGTTATTGAATTGGATAGATGCAAGTTTGAAGCAGTGGTTTGATATCAACCTTGGAACAAGCAAAGGAATGCTTGTATCCAAAGATTTAGATCTTCACACATGTATAGAGTTACTAAAAACTCATTCACTCTTCAAGGGTTGTCGTTTCATTGTTGATATTTCGGAAAGAGTTTTTGGATCAACAAGCAATGAACATGTCAACACAGAAACTCAACATGACAATCAAAACAAATGCCAATGGATAATGGAAATAGATATGGTTGAAGCTCAATCAATAACTTAAGAGGTGCTTCAAACATATGTCAACAGAGAAACTCAACATGACAATCAAGACAAATGCCAACAGATAATGGAAATATATATGGTTGAAGCTCAACCAATAACTGAAAAGGTGCTTCAAACATTTGATTCTATTCAAGTAGAAGGACAAAGCATTATAGATATTGACAACGAACAAGCTTTGGGTATTCAAGTCTTAGAGAGTGCACCGGTAATCGAAGAAGTTGCTGAAAAAACCTCTACTCAACTAACTAGACGAAGATCAAATTTGAAACAAAAAGAATCCCCAACTACGATATTAAGAGAAAATGCTTCGTTGGAAGAAATAAAAGTCGGATCAGTATTTGACAAGAAGAAGAGTATAATTAACTGTTTTTCCAATATAGCAATTAAAGGACTTTTTGAATTCAAGGTTGTTAGATCAAGCTCAACAAGATATTTGTTGAAATGTAATGATGATAGGTGTTGTTGGTGTGTGCGTGCTTTCATAATTAAGATTCAACACTGTTCAAGATAGTAAAGATTGAGAAAAAGCATGACTGCTCTGTTAAAACTATGAAAGCAGATCAAAGGAATGCTACTTCAAAGTTCATTAGTGGTTACATTATCGTCAATCTTCGGGACCCAAGGTTTGAAGTTACACCAGCTTTTGTCATGGTAGAGATGCAAAAATTGCATGAACTAGACATTGGATATCACAAGGCGTGGCGTGCTATTCAACATGCTTCCGCTTTAATAAGAGGAACTCATGAAGAGAATTATGAATTATTGTCTTCATACTTGTATATGATGACAAGTAAAAACCCGTGAACTTATACTAACATAAAGATAGATGACAACAACAGGTAAACAATCAAAAAAAGTTTATTAGTACGTTTTATAAAATTTAGGACATGTTGTCTTTAACCTTGTTAACTTTTGAGTTGTAACCAGAAGTTCAGGACTGGTTGTCCTTAACTTTTGAACTTGTAATTCAAAGTTAAGGACTGTCGGTCCATAAGTTTTGAACTTTGAAATCAAAATTAAGGATCGCATGTCCTTAACTTTATAACTTGAAACTGTAAGTTAAGGACTGACTGTCCTTAACTTTTAACCTTGTAATCTGAAGTTCAGGACTACCTGTCCTTAACTTCTGTTAACCTTGTTTTATATTGTATTTTCAGGTTTCTTTATATGTTTTATGCATATGGATCATCAATAGCTGGTTGGAATTATTGTAGACCAATGATGTCTATTGATGCAACTTTTTTGAAGTCAAAATTTTGTGGTGTTTTAATAATTTCAGTTTCAAAGGATGCAAATAACCAAATTTTCCCACTAGCCTTTGGAATAGCAGAATCTGAAAATAACAATTCCTATGAGTGGTACTTTAGTCAGCTTCGCAATGCAATTGGGAGCCGTGAGACTTAAATGTTTTATCAGACAGGCATCAAGCTATTGCAAATAGCATTACAAAGGTATATCCTGAAAGCCAACATAGGATTTGCATCTATCATTTGGAGCAGAACCTAAAGCGAAAGAAGGTGAAAAGTGAGGTCATAAAACTTTTCCAAAGTACTGCAAGAGTATACAGGCGCAAAGAATTTGACTTATACATGTCAGATATAGCAAAAGTAGATAAGAAGACTTATGACTACTTGATGGAAAAACCCCCGGAAAGATGGGCACATTCTTGTAGTCCACGACGAAGATATGACATGCTTACAACAAACATAGTTGAGTCAATGAATTCTGTCCTATTAGAAGCAAGGGAGCTGCCTATATTAAGAATGATGGATTTCATTCAAGTGAAGCTACAACGTTGGTTTTATGAAAGAAGAAATAAAGCAGAAGTAACATTTTATGATGTTTCTTGTTGGATAGAGGAGGAATTGAAGAAAAGAATAGACTTAGCATTTACTTTGAATGTAAGTATTATGTTCTATGTTTATCTTATGATTTTAATATTATTTAACATAATGTACTAACTTATAATTTTTCAACATTGAAGGTCTTCCCTATTGATTCATGGCGTTCTAGAGTTGAAGAAGAAGGAATAACTTTCTTGGTGGACTTAAACAAAAGACATGTGATTGTTTTCAGTTTCAATTTGATGAATTTTTTTCATACATGCAATTGCAGCTATCGAGAAGAGAAACATCAAGAAGCCCAACTTTTGTTCATACTGGTACTTAAAGGAATCTTGGCTGAAAACATATGAAAGACAAATACATCTTGTAGGACATATTGATTCTTGGATTGTACCAGAGAGTGTTAAGTCACAAATTATTAAACCTCAAGATTTCAAAGTGCCACCAGGTAGAAGGCAAAAGAAAAGACATATTCCTGCTACCGAGTCATCAAAAATAACATTCAAATGTGGTCGTTGCAGAAGAATTGGTCATAATAGAACAACTTGTATATATTCTCCGGCTCTCTATCCATTTTCAAGAAAGCATAGAGAAGAGTAGATATATCCACTTATGTTTATCGACTCTTTTAAGTTTTTGCTATAAATTGGATTTATTTAGATTATTCTTATTTGAGCAGATGTCTGAATTTTCAAAATTTCTTTCTTCTTACCTTCTTTTTGTTTCTTTTGAGTTCAAAGATTAAAAGTTAAGGACAGGAGTCTGTAAGTTCGACTTGCAATTTCAAAACGTAAGAACAGTATGTCCTTAACTTTGAGTTTCAACTTTAAATGTTAAGGACATGAGGTCCTTAACTTATAGTTCCAAGTTCCAAACTTAAGGATTGTCTGTCCTTAACTTTGAGTTTCAAGTTAAAAGTTAAGGACTCCTATCCTTAACTTTGAATTACACATTCAAAAGTTAAGGATAGGAAGTCCTTAACTTATAGTTCAAAGTTGAAAACTTAAGGACTCGTGTCCTTAACTTTGTTTTCAAAGATTAAAAGTTAAGGACAGGAATTCCTTAGCTTATAGTTTCAAGTTTAAAACTTGGATTGTCTGTCCTTAACTTTGAGTTTTAAGTTCAAAAGTTAAGGACAACAGTCCTTAAGTTTGACTCGCTGGTTAAAAAGTTATGGACAGGCAGTCATTAAGTTTGAATTATACGTTCAAAATTTAGGAGTTTGGTTGAACAATATAGGGATAGGAAGAAAGACCTACACATGGTGTTTATTGACCTAGAAAAAGCGTCTGATAAGGTTACTAGAGAAGTTATTTGGAGAAGCTTGAAGGCAAAAGGCGTACTGGTTCCCTACATTATAGCGATTAAGGACATGTATGATGGGGCGAAGACTCGGGTTAGGACAGTAGGAGGCGACTCTGAGGATTTTCCAGTTGTTATGGGGTTACACCAAGGTTCTATGCTCAGCCCGTTCTTATTCTCCCTGGTGATGGACGCATTAACATATCACATTCAAGGGGATGTGCCATGGTGCATGCTATTTGCTGATGACATAGTTCTGATTGATAAGTCGTGAACCGGTGTCAACGAGAGGCTGGAGGTTTGGAGATAGACCCTTGAATCTAAGGGTTTCAAGCTTAGCAGGAAAAAGATGGAATACCTGGAGTGTAATCTCAGTGCTGAGCAGAGGGAAGTGGGGGTGGATGTGAGGCTTGAATCACAGGTCATCCCGAGTAGAGGCAGCTTCAAGTATCTTGGGTCGGTTATCTAGGGGGAAAGGGAGATCAACGAGGATGTTACGCACTTTATTGGGGTAGGATGGATGAAGTGGAGATCATCATCTGAAGTATTGTGTGACAAGAGAGTGCCACTGATACTCAAAGGTAAGTTCTATAAAGCAGTGGTTAGACCGGCCATGATGTATGGGGCGGAGTGTTGGCCGGTTAAGAAATCACATAACCAGAGGATGAAGGTAGCAGAAATAAGGATATTGAGGTGGATGTGCGGTCATATTAGGATGGATAAGATTAGGAATGATGCAATTCGGGAGAATGTATGTGTGGCTCCCATTGATGACAAGATGCGGGAAGCAAGGCTCAGATGGTTCGGGCATGTTCAGAGGAGAAGCCTTGATGCACCGGTAAGGAGGTGCGAACGGCTGGTTGTGGAGGGTACGAGAAGAAGTAGAGGGCGACCAAAGAAATACTGGGGGAGGTGATTAGGTAGGATATGGCGAGGTTGCAGATTTCCGAGGAAATGGCACTTGATAGGAACGTGTGAAGGTTGAGTATTAGGGTTGAAGGTTAGGAGGTAGTAGAGTCTTGTCTTATACCATAACTTTGTGAGACTAGCTTGGTAGGGATACTATTTTGCTTTTGCTTTGCTTTGTATCATTCTTCTTGATTTAATACCGTTCCTACTTGTCATATTTGTCATGTTTGTCATATTTGTTTCATATTATTTTGGTGGTGTGACTAATATTGTCGTCTTTGTCTTTTTGTCTTCTTGAGCCGAGGGTCTTTCGGAAACAGCTTCTCTACCCCTTTGGGGTAAGGCTAAGGTTTGCGTACATACTACCCTTCTCAGACCCCACTAGTGGGATTTCACTGGGTCGTTGTTGTTGTTGTTGTTGTATACGTTCAAAAGTTAAGGACATGCAGTCCTTAACTTTGAATTCAAAGTTCAAAGGTTAAGGACAGTCCTTAAGTTTGAAATACAGGTTCAAAAGTTAAGGACAGCCAGTCCTTAAGTTTGACTTACACGTTCAAAAGTTCAAGACAGGAAGTCCTTAACTTTGTGTTTCAAGTTCAAAAGTTAAGGACATTTGGTCCTTAACTTTGAATTTGAAGTTCACTTACACTTAGTCATGAACTAATACTAACAAACTCAATGGACAAATCAACACTTGAGAGAAAAAAAGAAATTAATAACATGATGCCTTGATATAACTTCTGAAATTATAATTTTGCATAGCTGTGATAAAAAATTACGCTATGCCAACAAAATATAAGTGCCTTTTTAGGAATTTACAAAATATTTCAAAAGTTTTCTAAACTTGCAGAATTCATATCTATCCTTTACAGCAATTTTATACAAAAGATCAACCACAACTAACTTTATTTAAAACTAAACTACAGCTCCTTTAGACAGCAAGTTTTATTTTCACTCTCATAATCATCGCCAACATTTTCTGGTGGAGTATCATAACCAGAATTTCTTTTCCATTCACCATGTGCCCAAAGATTTGCAGCAAGTTCTTTTCTAAAGTCTTTTATGTCTTCGGGTTGGAATTTCTCCACATCCTTTCCAATCATCAGCAACTCGACATATTTGATCAGGAATGCACCACAATCAGTCCTAAGAGAAATGTAAGATATGCAGTGAATTAAACAATAAATTTAAAGTACATATATATGATATAACAAATAACAACATGTATGGTCCAATTTGGTGTGGTGATCTTTGCCACTGAATATCAAATTTGTTGAAGACATCTCCAAAAGACTTGTGATGTTTGTCAAACTGTGAGAACTTTAGCAAGTTTGGGATCATGCGTACATACATTTCCATGTGATTCATTCCTACCTCATATGGCTCACTGTATATGGAATCGTATACATCAATCTTTTTCTGATTCAAGTCCAATACCCCCAAAAGAAAGTATGTCACATCATTATCATATTCTGAAGGAAGCCGACATGGAAAAAAGATTTTGTCAACTTCTGTCCAAGCAATTCCACATCTACGACTGTCCCCCCACACATATGGTGTCAGAAATAACAGATTATCACCAGCACACCAAAAGTCATCAGTAGCATCTTCACTTAAATCTTTATACACAATCACCATATAGTTATCAAAAAGAATATCAGTAGTTGTGCAACGAAAAGGACGATCGCGAGGGTGGTAGCATTCCTTCTTTCTCAGATAATATAGGGCAATGTCAATATGCTTCATAAAAAGGCAAAAAATAAAACAAATCCATAAGTCATAAAATAATTAAAAATGATAAATTAAGAATAAAAAAAATAAATGCCTTGTGAATTATCTAACCTTATCATCAAGTACAAAACGGCTATCTGAAAACTCAAGGAAGAACATTTTGCTACTGATTTTTTGATGATACAAATTGTAGGGATTTTTCCTCACACAATTATCATCAGCATATATATCATTTTGTCCCCTGAAAATTTTAAAAATATCAAAGTTAGAATTTAGTCCTGAACTTAGCCTTTCATGTTGAAAAATTAAAGACATGTAGTCCTTAAATTTAAATTAGAAATTCAAAAGCTAAGGACACTTGGTCCTAAAGTTTGAGTTTCAAGTTCAAAACTTAAGGACTGTCTGTCCTTAACTTTGAGTATCAAGTTCAAAAGTTAAGGACAGGAGGTCCTTAACTTATAGTTTCAAGTTCAAAACTTAAGGACTGTCTGTCTTTAACTTTGAATTTCAAGTTCAAAAGTTAAGGACAGGCAGTCCTTAAGTTTGAATTAGATGTTCAAACGCTAAGGACACTTGGTCCTAAAGTTTGAGTTTCAAGTTCAAAACTTAAGGATTGTCTGTCCTTAACTTTGGGTATCAAGTTCAAAAGTTAAGGACATGAGGTCCTTAACTTATAGTTTCAAGTTCAAAACTTAAGGACTATATGTCCTTAACTTGAATTCCAAGTTCAAAAGTTAAGGACAGGCAGTCCTTAAGTTTGACTTGAAGGTTCAAAAGTTAAGGACATGCAGTACTTAACTTTGAATTACAAGTTCGAATATTAAGGGCACATGGTCCTGAACTTTGACTTACAACTTCAAAAGTTCAGGACACTTAATCCTAAAATTAGTCTTACAATCACAGAAGTTAAGGACGTAGTGAAATATATTAGGGGACTTACTCATTTTTGCGACCTCTCCTTTTCTCCTTGCGCAACCACACAATGAATTTCTTCATTAATTTTGCATCTTCTGTGGCATAATGAAAAATACACCTACGAGTATATGTTTATTTTATCCGGCCTGAACTCTTCGGAGTATTTTGATTGTCTGCTATTGAAGTTCCTGCTTTTCTTTCCTGATCAAAAGGAGATTTCAACTGCCAACTTAGCTTCTTGTTCCTTTTACCTCGACCAAGCTCTTCTTCAGCATTTCCTTCAACCTCCATATTCAAAGCCCCATCAATGCTCATTTGTGTACTTGAAGGAGTAGGAGTAAGAATAGAAAATGACGGACCATCATAATCAATATTGTCTCTCTTTCTTTTCCTCGTATATTAGTTAAGAGCTTCATCATTGTTTTCCTCGTATATTGGTTAAGAACTCGTCAAATGAAGAGACAAAATTTCAATTATGAATATAATATTTAGGACACAATCAGTACCTGTCTTCTGTACACTACCTTCTTGTGTTTTTTCAACAGACAATTCAGCTAAGATATTGCTTGCACCATTTTCTTTTTCTTCCAATTGCATATTTTCTTTATCTTGCAATTGTTCACCATGTGCTTCAGTTGCTTGTTCACAAGATTCTGCAAAAATAGTTACAAGAGCTAACACAATTAGTACTTGTTAATAATCTTTGATTAAAGCAAACATATATAAAATTAAAAGAAAAACACTGTCTAACCATTTGCAATAGTCAAGATCGTCCCAATTATATCATTATCTTCACTAGCATTTTCTTAGGTTCAATTACTGTCGTTAAGAGAGGGAGGTCTAGAGAGATTACATGTTGCATCTATGCATTTGGAACCAGTCTCACTTCTCCTTGTTCCTTCAGCATTTTCTACGTCTTGAGATTGTACTCCACTTTTCTCTTGATACTCCACTCCATCTTCTTCCCTTGTATCCTCAAAAGATTCTGTAACATTTGCAATTAATACCCATTCTAATAATTCACTAAAACTAACATACAATATATATTAAAATTTATCAAACCTTGATTGGCACAAGTTTAAACTCCAAATTTTTCTTTGTATGACAGAGGTGTAGACAGATCATATGTTCCTTCTAAGCATTTGCATACAATCTCGCTGACACTTGTTCCCAATGGACTTGCTAAATCCTCCTGAGATTGCAATCCACATTTATAAATTTTTTCTGTTTCTCCTTTCTCTTTTGGATTTTTCTGGTCTTGACATTCTCCTACATCTTCAACTTCCACTCCATCAATAGATTCTACAAATATTTGCAATCACAAAAATTTTTTATATGTATTAATCTATTGAATATAAATTTCAACGAAAAAAATTCAAAATCTATATCTAACATTTCCCAATATCAGTAACGTTCTTAGTTTCATCATCTAGATGTGCATCTCTATAATCGCTTTCATACTGAACTTCTACATGCACATCCATATCATCACGTTCATCACCGCCTGCATCTTTGTTGATTGTAATAGTAGGCTATGTATCTTCTTCAACTCCATCTTTTCTAATTGGAACACTAGATTCTCTCTCTATGTTCCTTTCATCAGCTTTCCCATAAATCTTCAACAAACTATCAAGCTTTGATCCTAGAGTTGTCTTTAAATCCTGAGAAAGAAACTAAGTTAGAAAGTTAATGACAGGTTCAAAAGTTAAAGGCATGCAGTCCTTAAGTTTGAATTATAGGTTGAAAAGTTAAGGACACAAGTTTGGTCAAAACTCAAAGTTCGAACCAAAACCCGATCACTCATTCACTCACGAACTCAAATATGTAATTAGTTTTTAAATCGGACCTCAAATTAAGGTCCAAATCCCCAAAATTTAAAAATCCTAACTTCTACCAAAAAACACCCAATTTCCCATGAAAAACCCTAGATTTTGAAATGAAATCATGTAAAAAGATGTAATATATTGAAGAAAATAAGTTAGAAATCGTTTACCTATGTTTTGGGGAAGAACTCTCTTCAAGAAAATCGTCTATGGGATTTTAGGGTTTAAAAAGTTGTAAAAATGGAGAAGAATCTTGTCAAAAATCCCACTTAACAGGTCTTAGATGTCGCAATTGTGCCAGGGGTTCGCAATTGTGAACCCTTTGGAATCTCGCATCTTCGCAATTGCGAAAGAAAATATCGCATTTGCGATGGGCTTCGCAATTCCTAGCCCAGTGTTCGCATTTGTGAAGAGGGCATGCCCAGGCTTGGTTTTCATTTGCGACACTGTGTTCACATTTCCCAAACCTAAGCATTTCGCATTTGCATAGCCTCATCTCGCAATTGCGAGATCAGAGGGATGTTACACAGCTGCAACATACCAACATTTTTCCTAAGTCCAAACTCACTACATGGCCTATCTAAAACTCATCCAAGCCCTCGGGGCTCCAAATCAATCATGCACGCAAGTCTAAAAATATCATATGGGATTGCTTGTGCATTCAAATCGTTAAATTAACATCAACAACGGCGAATTAAACCTCAAATTCATGAAATCACTCAATAACATTGAAATTTCCATTTTCTCATCTATAGGTTCGAGTCATACCAAACCAATTCTGATTCTTACCAAATTTCACATATTCAACTTAATTATTATTTTAAACTTGTACCGGGCTCCGGAACCAATATACAAGCCCGATACCATCAAGAAAATGCATCATTTCACTTCTAATAGACTTTATATTTTCCAGCAAATAATTTTCTTTAAAAATTCTTTTCTCGGGCTTGGGACCTCAAAATTTGATTCCGGGCATACGCGCAAATCCCATATTTTTCTAGGGACCCTACGGGACCGTCCGATCTCAGGTTTGGGTCCGTTTACCAAGAATGTTAACCAGAGTCAACTTTAACTAATTTTAAAGGCCAAATTCATTATTCTTCTAAAATTTCACATAAAAGCTTTCTGGAAACGCGTCCGAATTGTGCATGCAAATCGAGGTGAGACAAAAAGAGGTTTTCAAGGCATCAGGATGCAGATTTGACTTCTAAAACAAAAGATGACCTTTAGGATCATCACATTCTCTACCTCTAAAACAATCGTTCATCCTCGAACGAACATAGAAAAGCACCCGAGTCAGTGAAAATATGAGGATAACGGCTTTGCATATTAGACATGGACTCCCAGGTCACTGCCTCAACAGGCCGACCTCTCCACTGCACAAGAACTGAAGGGAAATTCTTCTATCTCAACTGACGAACACGCCGGTCTAGAATAACTACCGGCTCCTCCTCATAGGTCAAGTTTTTGTCCAGCTGGACAGTACTGAAGTCTAACACGTTGGATGGATCTCTGTGATACTTCCGAAGCATGGACACATGAAACACTAGGTGCACAACTGATTCATTCGACGATAATGCAAGTCTGTAAGCCACCTCTCCCACTCAATCAAGAATCTCAAAAGGACCTATGAATCTAGGGCTTAGCTTGCCCTTATTCCCAAATCTCATCATGCCCTTCACGTGAGACACCCGAAGCAACTATTTATTGTCTATTTCTAGTAGTACAAAATTCAATAATTGTTCCCAAAATTATCATTTTGGTAAATAATTTATTTCTATTCTCATATTTATGCCAAAATATAATTAAGGTAATTTTTGTATGTTTTTACAAATTTATTTAGTATTTTTAAAAGCTAAATTGTATATAATTATAATTATAGCCTATTTTACGATTAATAGCATTTTACAATTATAAAATTATTTCCAGTATTTTTGGATTAATATTTGTATATTAATAATTAGTTCAGTGCTTTTAATTTGCTTTTAAAATTATTATTACTATTTTTGTAAAAATAAAAACAAGAGGGGAAAATTGGCTATTTAACATATAGCCCCTTTATATTTCAATTTTATCAATTTGACCCCCCAATTTCATCCAAATCAAAATAAACCAATTTTAATTTTAACCCGATCCCTGACCCGATTTTAAAACCCACCCGGCTTCCCTTTAAATCCAGGCCGTTGATCATTTTAATCAACGACCGATATTCTTTCTTTCCCTTTTTAATTCCCTAACCCACCTAACCCTAATCCATTCTATCAGATACGCCGCCTTTGAACTCTTCATCTCTAAAACTCTCTTTAGCCCACCCCGAAACCCTAATCATCTCCCACATGTTTCTACCATATTTCCAACGGAATCCATCGCATTCCAAGCCATGGGTGGCCTGTGCTCACTCTCTCTCACTGTAAAACCTAATCTACTCAAATTTTGGAGGCCCGACTTCAATGGCTCTCTTTAGATCTGTCTCAGATCTGTAGATCGATGGCCTCTCCGGCCATTATTCCGGCGTGTTCGAGCAATATGAGTCTCTTCGACTCAGGATCCGACTTTCCTCAAGACCTTTCTCATTCTAGGGTTTTCTATGCTTCTAAGCCATCTGAGGTTCTATACTTGCTTATTTCTTTTATATCTGTGACATGCCTGGTCTTTGCTTGACTTTTCAAAGGTTTTCCCTAAATTTCTTTTTTAAAATCGCTCAAACCCGATTTTAGGGTTTCTGAAAGGGGGTTTCTTCAAATACCTTTCTCATTCTCATGTTCTTTCTTTATGTGTGTCTTGTGCTTGATTGTTTTCTTTTACCACACATGCGTTTGCTCTCTTGTTTCTTCTCTATTATGCAAGACTCTTCTTCTTCTTTTTCTCGCCTGATTAATTCGTGTCGATTAATCCTCATGCTTTTCTATATGTGTGTTTATGTTTGAGCTTTTTGATTTTGTTCACCTTACTAAGTTCTGTTTATATTCCTGCTAAGCATGTTTTACCTACTTTGTTTAAATTCTATCATCTCTTTATTCTGAAACTTGTAAATTCCAAGTTTTCTGAAGCATGACTTTGAATCAATGTTCTTGCTATTGTGTATGTTTGTCTTTCATAAGTCTTTGAAAAAAGGCTTCTGAGCCTCTCTCAATGCCCTTGTCTTCTTACCTCTGACTCTATTCGAAACCCTAGGTTTTGGGAGGGTTTCTTTGACAAGGGGGACTAGGGTTCCGCTTTAGGACCCTAGGCTTTCGAACTCACTATGAGTCTGCAATTGAACTTGAGATCCTTTTTGCTTGTAAATCTGAGACTTTCAGTGTTAACCTTTTTTTTTAAATAACCTAACGACTCTTTTTGTTTGATCTGTGTGCTTATATATATGAGAAATTTCTCTTTCAAAAGGTTTTTTTACCAATTAAGTGATTGACTCTGAAACCCCCTTAATAAGGCTGATAAAATGTCACTGATTTTCCTTCGATTGACCTCTTTTACCCTACTGGTTGTTTACTTGATCTTTTTGTGTAGAAATCCCGTGCTTGTGATGTTTTCCTTAAATACATGATCTTGTGTATTCCTTCTATAATTCTATACCAATTTTAAATTATTTCTATATTTATGTGGCTCTTTCCTTAGTTACTTTGGATTCCCTGTGATTACAATTGGATCCGGAATCCTCTTGGTTGATTTTTGAACTGATGTCCTATTTTATATATATATATATATATATATATATATATATATATATATATATATATATAAATATATTGTTATTCCAACTCTCCTTAATTACCCACTATGTATTTGACCTTGTTTATGCACTATGTGGTTTCTTTGCCTTAATCAGCCTTATTGAACTGATTTCTTTTCCTTATTCTGCCTTGACTAACCGTTTGAACTAGACTCCTTATATAAAGGAGTCCGGTTATATTAATTGACACTAATTAATTGCTATTTGCATGTTCGTGCACTCTTTTCCTATGCACTACTTATTTTCAAAACTATATAAAGACTTGTCTTCCCTCTTTACAAACACGGGGATTCATACGAACAAAAACACTCCCAATTGTGTACTTTCTTACACTGATGTTTTGAAATCAACACTCTGCTTTGCTTAAGATCTTTTGGAATCACTCTGTTTGCAACTTGGCTCTCTCAAGACTACTGTTTTCTCACTTGTTTTCCTTTGAAACTGGTATGTCTTTTATTTAGTTTTCTGCCTCATCCCTATGTGTTTACTTTTCCAGCACTCTTGTTTGCTTTACTGCTCATGTTCAATGATCTATGCTAATTATGTTTTTTCCTTGTATCTGTTTCTATTTGTGAATCCCTACCCCTATTCCCTTCTATATGTTTGAGTTAAGGTCTTTATCCTGACAGTATCCAAATTACTACCCGGACCATAACCTAATCAACAATAGATCCTAACTCCTAAGTTGGCTAACAGGCTGGTTAGGTGTGTGCCAGCATTCCCAATTGCTGGGCATGACCACCAGCCTGCCATGGCTCTCCCTGATTTTCCTTATGCACTTACACTTATTCTTAGACTCTTAAGTTCTACCCCTCTCTTATGAGCCTTTCTTTGGGCCCTTGAGTTCCCTCTGAACTTGGACATCTGAGGGCTAGCATTTCCACACTACACTATGATCTTAATTCTGCAATGTGTTTGGGGTGTAAGTACTGCCCAGAGCCCTTTGAGACTCTTGGGAACTTTGAAACATACCAAATATGAGAAAGGTTTGGAAATCTGATCCTGGAAGTTGGTTTATCTCATATTGTTGGACTTTGGGTCTGAATTAGGCTGTTTGGATGTAGCTGGAACTTATGATGTAATTTTACTTTTTTTCTTATTCATGTAGGTATGTAATAATGTGTAATAACAATTGGGGATGGCTAGTGAAAAGGGATGGGGATGAATGCATGCAAAGGGTAGAAAACTTGCCTATAAGTTATTTATAATTTCTGCATTCTGCATTATAGAAGTCGTGCCTATAAGTTTTCTGCACTTCTGCATTTCTGTATTTTAGAACTCATGCCTATAATCTTTTCTACATTTCTGCACTTCTGCATCATAGAAATTATGCATATAAGTTTTCTGTACTTCTGCATTTTAGAAATTATTTCTATAAGTCCTACACTTCCGCATCTTAGAAATTATGCCTATAAGTTCTCATATAGAAATCATGATCTTAGGTTTATGCACTTCTACGTATACATGTTGTTAGGCAAACAATCATAGGTTTAATAAATAACCAACTTCACTCTAGATACCATTCCTATAGGACTCTTGCATTTATGTAATCGTTTAAAACCAATTACACTTAGAAATCATGCCTATAGGAATAATCAACTGAACCAGCTTCGTCTGTTTCATCTACGAGTCTAAAATCAGTCATAAGGTCATCAAAATCTGCAGATCTTTTGTTTATAAAACCAACAACCTTTTCCCTAAAATCAGTACACTCTATTAGATGTCATGCCTATATGTGACGACCCGACCCGTTGTCATGTGAGTTACAGCCCCGTTTTTCCTATATTATGTTGTTCTATGCTTCAATATCAGTATTTGAATGAATCGGATAGAATTGAGTTGGTTTAAGTTGGAAATGAGACACTTAGTCTCTTAGAAGAAAGCTTGTTTTAGAAAAGTCAACCGGAAGTTGACTATGTGGTTAAAGGGCTCGGATGTGAATTCCGATGGTTTGGTTAGCTTCGGGGGATGATTTGTGACTTAGGAATGTGATCGGAATTGATTTTGGAGGTCCGGTGTAGAATTAGGCTTGAATTGGCGAAGTTAGAATTTTGGCGAATTCCGGTGGATAGGTGAGATTTTGATCCGAGGGTTAGAATGGAATTCCGAGGGTTGCAGTAGCTTCGTTAGGTGATTTTGGATATGTCTGCAAATTTTCAGGTCATTCGGAGATCGTTTGGTTGGATTTTTGATTGAATGTGCAATTCGAAAGTTTTTAAGAAACTTAGGCTTTGATTTGGTGAAATTTGATGATTTTCGATGTTAACGATAGTGTTTTGATGATTGGAACAAGTTTGAATAAGGTTGTTGGATGTGTTGGTGTTTTTGGTTGAGGTCCCGGGGGCCTCGGGGTGATTTCGGATAATTAAACGGGAATTTTTGAAGCATGTTGCACGTCTGGTTTTTATGGCTTCTAGTATTTCCGCATCTGCAGAAAAGGAGCCGCATAAGCGGTTTCGCAGATGCAGCTGTTGTGTCGCAGAAGCGGTCCTCGATGGACCTGGGCAATTCTGCAAAAGCGGAAGTTTGGACGCGTAAACGGTTACGCATAAGCGGAAAAATCACCACAGAAGCGGATCTCTGATTGCATAAGCGATCCCTGGGGAAATTAGTGAAAACTGTAGAAGCAGTCAATCGGCTGCAAAAGCGGTCAATCGGCCGCAGAAGTGGTCCCGCATAAGCGGTAGTGGGACCACATAAGCGAAAATCGCTGAAGGATTTTAATGAATCAGTGTTTGCGAATTTCAGAAGTTAAGAAAACATTTTAGACTTCGAGAAGAGGCGATTTTGGGCGATTTGGAGAGGATTCGAAGGGGATTCCATCAGGTATGAATTTATAGCCTCGAATTATGTTGTTATGGTGTAAAAACAAGGATTAAACACTGAAAATTCAAGAAATTAAAGGGTAAAAATAGAGGTTAGGGCTTGAAACATAAGAAAATGTAAACTTGGAATTTGAGGGGTCAAATGGATTCTGATTTTGATGAATTTGATATGGGTAGAATCGTGGCGAGACGAGGAGTCCGGTAATGTGAATTTTGTAATTTTTTGAGAAGTGGGCCCGGAGCTCGGGTTTTGCTAGTTTCGAGATTTTTAATATTTTTCGATTGTTTTCGATTGGGTATTATTCCCTTAGCATATTGTAATGCATTCGCTCTGATTTTGGTTGGATTCGACGTGCGTGGAGGCCGACTTGAGGGGCAAAGGCATCGCGAGCTAGAGATTTCACCGGTTCGAGGTGAGTAATACTTGTGAATGATATCCTGAAGGTTTGAAACACCGAATTTGCACATCATAGCGTTGTATTGTGGTGACTTTCACGCCAGGTATGAGCGTGGGGTAGAGCACCATTGGGGATTGTGACTTGGTCCGTCCCGATTTTTGATTTTACTACGTAATTCACTGAAAACTACTTGATGCTAGCATGATTTGGGCTGATTGCCATGTTTGGGCTTCGTGCCAACTATGTGAATCCTTCGAGGATTGATATTACTGTTTTAGCATATCTTGCATATCAGTTGGTTTCAGTCCAAGGTTTTAAATATTGTTTCGCAAACTCAGCCATGTTTCTAAGTTTTGAAAACTTAAATGACATTTTAAATGTATTTCGGGCTGGAAACTTCTATT
>MU788792.1:0-27606 GCA_026770625.1 Nicotiana glauca
CAGCCAGTAGCCGATCGTCCCAGAGACATGGTTTAGGGAGGTGGGGCCCAGCCCCAGTGTTATGCTTTGCCAGCCGGGCCAGAGGCTGAGTCTTCAGATGTTGTTATTATAGGTACTATTTTGGTTAGTAATAGGGATGCTTCAGTGCTATTTGACCCTGGGTCTACGTATTCATATGTGTCATCTTATTTTGCACCCTACTTGGCTACGCCTAGTGATGCTTTGGGTATCCCTGTATATGTATCTACACCAATAGGTGATTCTATAGTGGTCGACCGAGTTCATCGTTCCTGTGTAGTAGTATTTGAGGGTCTTAAGACCCGTGTTGATTTATTGCTTTTAGACATGGTAGATTTCGATGTTATATTAGGTATGGATTGGTTGTCCCCGTATTATGCTATCTTGGATTGTCACACCAAGACCATGACCTTGGCCTTGCCAGATTTGCCCCGATTGGACTAGAGAGGGACCCCAGGTCATGCCACCCATAGTGTTATTTCATATGTAAAGGCTCGACGCATGGTCGAGAAGGGGTGTTTAGCTTACTTGGCATATGTTCATGATTCCAACACAGAGGTTCCTTCTATTGACTCCATTCCTATTGTTCGAGAATTTTCAGAGGTTTTCCCTTCAGACCTGCCGGGTATACCGCTCGACAGGGATATTGATTTCTGTATTGATCTGGCCCCAGGCACGCAACTCATTTCTATTCTGCCGTATCGCATGGCCCCGCCAGAGTTGAAGGAGTTAAAGGACCGGTTGCAAGATTTACTAGAGAAGGGTTTTATTAGGCCTAGTGTTTCTTCTTGGGGTGCGCCAGTGTTATTTGTGAAGAAAAGGGATGGATCGATGAGGATGTGCATTGATTACCGAAAATTGAACAAGGTGACGATAAAGAACAAGTATCCACTACCGAGGATTGATGATTTGTTTGACCAACTTTAGGGTGCAAAGGTATTTTCAAAGATAGACTTGAGGTCTGGCTACCATCAACTGAGGATTAGGGCGTCTGATGTCCTTAAGATAGCATTTCGCACTCGGTATGGGCATTATGAGTTTTTGGTCATGTCATTCGGGTTGACCAATGCCCCAGCAACATTTATGGAGTTGATGAACCGAGTGTTCAGGCCTTATCTAGACTTCTTCGTGATAGTCTTTATTGACGATATTCTGGTGTACTCCCACAGCCAGGAGAAGCACGAGCAGCACCTCATAGTGGTCCTTCAGACTCTGAAGGATAGTCAGTTGTATGCTAAGTTCTCGAAGTGTGAGTTCTGGTTGAGTTTGGTTGCATCTCTGGGTCATGTTGTATCAGCAGAGGGTATTCAGGTGGACCCGAAAAAGATTGAGGCAGTCAAGAATTGGCCTCGACCAGCTTCAGCGACTGAGATTCGGAGTTTCTTGGGGTTAGCAGGTTATTATCATCGGTTCGTGGAGGGGTTTTCATCTATAGCAGCCCCAATGACCAGATTGATCCAGAAGGGTGCCAAGTTCAGGTGGTCAGACGAGTGTGAGGAGAGCTTTCAGAAGCTCAAGACAGCTCTGACTACGGCACCAATATTGGTCTTGCCCACAGGTTCAAGGCCTTATACAGTTTATTGTGATGCTTCCCGTATTGGGCTTGGTGCGGTATTGATGCAGAATGGCATAGTCATTGCTTATGCTTTGAGGCAATTGAAGATCCACGAGAAGAATTATCTGATTCATGATATAGAGTTGGTAGCCATTGTTCATGCTTTGAAGATTTGGAGGAATTATTTATATGGTGTGACGTGTGAGGTGTACACTGATCACAAGAGTCTGCAATACTTGTTCAAGCAGAAGGAGTTGAACTTGAGGCAGCGGAGGTGGTTGGAGCTATTGAAGGATTATGATATTACTATTTTGTACCACCCGGGGAGAGCCAATATGGTGGCTGATGCATTGAGTAGGAAGTCCGTCAACATGGGTAGTCTTGCTTATGTTTCGGTCAGCCAAAGACCGCTTGCTTTGGATATTCAGGCCTTGGCCAATCGATTTGTGAGGTTGGACATTTCTGAGCCTAGCAAAGTGTTAGCTTGCACGGTCGCTCGTTCTTCCTTATAGGAGTGTATCCGTGATCGGCAGTTTGATGATCCTCATTTGTGTGTCCTGAGGGACACGGTGCAACGTAGAGGTGCCACAAAGATGACCTTAGATGATGATGGTGTTTTGAGGTTGCAGGGGCGAGTTTGTGTGCCCAATGTCGATGGGATTCGAGAGTTGATCTTAGTGGAGGCCCATAGTTCAGGGTATTCTATTCACCCGGGTGCCGCGAAGATGTATCAGGACTTGCGGCAACATTATTGGTGGTGTAGGATGAAGAAAGATATTGTTGCATATGTGGCTCGGTGTTTGAACTGTCAGTAGGTCAAGTATGAGCATCAGAGGCCTGGTGGGTTGTTTCAGAGGATTAAGCTTCCCGAGTGGAAGTGGGAGAGGATTACCATGGATTTCATTACTGGACTTCGGATGACTCGGAAGAAGTTTAATGCTATTTGGGTCATTATTGATAGGCTGACCATGTCAGCGCATTTTATCCCTGTTGCAGCCACCTATTCATCGGAGAGGTTAGCTGAGATCTACATCCGAGAGATTGTTCGCCTTCATGGGGTGCTGGCTGCTGGCATCTATCATTTCGGACCGGGGTACGCAGTTTACCTCGCACTTCTGGATAGCAGTACAGCAGGAGTTAGGCACCCAGGTTCAGTTGAGCACAACATTCCATTCTCAGACGGATGGCCAGTCCGAGAGGACTAGTCAGATATTGGAGGATATGCTCCGAGCCTGTGTCATTGATTTTGGAGGCTTGTGGGACCAGTTCTTGCCTTTAGCAGAGTTCGCCTATAACAACAGCTACCATTCCAGCATTCAGATGGCTCCATATGAAGAGTTGTATGGTAGGCAATGTCGGTCTCCAGTCGGATGGTTTGAGCCAGGAGAGGCTCGGCTATTGGGTATAGATTTAGTTCAGGAGGCCTTGGATAAGGTCAAGATCATTCAGGACAGGCTTCGTTCGGCTCAGTCGTAGCAAAAGAGTTATGCAGATCGTAAGGTTCGAGATGTAGCTTTCATGGTTAGTGAGCGGATCTTGCTCCGAGTGTCGCCTATAAAGGGCGTGATGAGATTTGGGAAGAAGGGCAAGCTTAGCCCTAGGCTCATTGGCCCATTTGAGATTCTTGATCGTGTGGGAGAGGTGGCTTACAGACTTGCCTTTCCACCTAGCTTGTCAGCCGTGCATCCAGTGTTTCATGTGTCTATGCTTCGGAGGTATCATGATGATCCTACCAACGTGTTAGATTTCGGCACTGTCCAGTTGGACAAGGATCTGTCTTACGAGGAGCAGCCGGTAGCTATTCTAGACCGGCAGGTTCGACAGTTGAGGTCGAAGAGTTTTCCTTCAGTGCATGTCCAGTGGAGAGGTCNACTTCTTTCTTTTGTCCGTTCAAGGACGAACGGTTGTTTTAGAGGTAGAGGATGTGACGACCCAAAAGGTCATCACCCGTTTCCTCATTCGTTCTGTGCTTCTGAGGCCTTGAAGACCTCACTTTTATTTTCCTTGATTTGCGTGCACAGTCCGGGCGTGTAGCCGGAAGGCTTAAATATGAATTCTGTGTGAAAAATGATAAATTTTTGATATTAATATGGTTAGAGTTGACTTCGGTTAACATATTTGGTAAACGGACCCGAACTCGTGATTTGACGGTCTCGGAGGGTCCGTAGAAAAATATGGGACTTGGGCGTATGCCCGGAATTGAATTCCGAGGTCCCAGGCCCGAGGAATGAATTTTTCTGTGAAATTATTTTTCTGAAATTATTAAGCAAAATAGAAATGAAAATTGATTAAAAGACCATGGTATCGGGCTCGTATTTTGGTTTCGACGCCTGGTACAAGTCTTAAATATGTGTTAAGCGCTTTCTGTAAAGTTTGGTCGAAATCGGACGTCATTTGACGTGTTTCGGACCTAATTATCTAAAGTTAGAAGTTTAAGAAGTTGGAAATGAAAATGATAATTTTGAGGCTTGATTCATTGATTTTGATGTTGTTTTGGTGATTTGATCGCTCGAGTAAGTTCGTAGGATGTTGTTGAGTTAGTGTGTGTGATTGGTTAGGAGCCCCGAGGGCTTGGGAGCGAATTGGAGGTGGTTCGGGGTGTTTTTACACTTAGGGAAGTAGCAGATTTTGCTGCATTTTTTGCAGAATCACTTTGTACTTCGCGAACGTGGCCCCAGGCTCGCGTTCGCAGTGCTTTGGTGTTCCCCTTCTTCACGTTCGCGCCCTCTGTTTCGCATTCGCGGTGCCTTGGATTTCCCCTATATCGCGTTCGCATAACTTCTCTCGCATTCGTGTAAGTCAACGATGCTCTTCAGCGCGTTTGCGTAAGGCCTCATGCGTTCGCGTAGGCCATCTTTTGGACCCAAGTATTTTTCCTCTTCGCGTTTGCACTTCTCCACTCGCGAACGCGATGGTTGTCAACTTGTGCCCTTCGCGAACACGACCATACTGTCGCGAACGCGAACGGTAATTTCTTCCAGTGATTTTTTTAATTTTTCAGAAATAGTACATTCGGGATTTATCCAATCTTTCTCACGAGCTCTTCTCCCTAACACCCCATAAACGATTTTGAAGATCCTTTTCCTCCATAGCTTCTTAGGTAAGTGTTCTTAACTTCATTCTCTCTTTAAATTTCAGAATCATCCATAGAAGTCTATCATATTACTTTAAATTTATATTCATCTTTAGCCTTTTAGCTTTTTAAAAAAATGATGTCTGCTGCTAGCAGAAGTAGGAATCTTAAGGTGGATGAAATTATGCAAAAGTGGGAGAATTTAAAGTCTGATTAGAATAGGAACGTACCAATGGTTAATCTTATGCAGATGTGGGATCAAATAAAGGCTGATTGGGAAAGAATCAGGCCACAGTTGAATTAGAGCCCAAAAATTCATATCTGAGGTGTAGAGGAAGTGGCTTCAACTCCAACAATGGTAGCTCCTCAATGGATGGCTTAGTTGGTGGCGTTTTCCGATTTTCAAGATCCAAGGAAAATTTTCTAGGCTCATAAAAATATGAGCCCATACCGTGCAAAGCATTCATGCATACCACTCTACTTGCATCATCATTAACATCCATATTAAAAAGCACGGCCTGAAGGGGATCTTCAACATTGATCATGGAACTTGTGGCATCCACTATCACAGTTGTGATAATGAACACACCTTGGTACTAATGGGTTGTCTCATTGATTTGCAAACATGGAAAACAACCTTCTCATTCCCCACACGGAAAGTTATCTCACCCGCTTCAATAGAGGTATTGTGGGAAGCCAATTGAGCATCGGAGTCTTGGTTCTTCTTCATCATTTGTTTGAACATCATTTCTATTCTTCCCATATCATTACCCGAAGAAGTAGACCCTTGAGATTAAAATGGAGGGGGATTGTTTGGTTGTTGATACATTGGGGGCCTTTGAAAACCTTGCCCCCGGTTGCCTTGATTTCCATTGTTATTTGTGACGACCCGACCCGTCGTCTCATGAGTTACCGCTCCATTTTTCCTATTTTCAGCTTCTTTATGCTTCATTGTCCGTATCTTGTGTAAAAGAGTTGAGTTGGAGTGGTTTTAATAAGAAATGAGACATTTAGTCTCTTTTAAGAAGGCTTAAGTTGGAAAAGTCAACCGGAAGTTGACTTATGAGTTAGAGGGATCGGATATGAATTCCGATGGTTCGGTTAGCTCTGGGAGGTGATTTTTAACTTAGGAGCGTGATCGGAAGTATTTTTGGAGGTCCGATGTAGAATTAGGCTTGAACTGGCGAAGTTAGTATTTTAGCGATTTTCGGTTATAGGTGAGATTTTGATCCGGGAGTCGGAATGGAATTCCGAGAGTTGTTGTAGCTTTTTTAGGTTATTTGGGATGTGTGTACAAAATTTCAGGTCATTCGGACGTGTTTTGGTTAGGTTTTTGATCGAATGAGTAATACGGACGTTTTGGAATTTCTTAAGCTTGAATACGAGGGTGATTCGATGTTTGATGTTGTTTTGAGTGTTCTGAAGGTTGGAACAATTTTGAATAATGTTATGGCGTGTGTTTGCATGTTTAGTCGGGTTCCCATGAGGCTCGGATAAGTTTTGGAAGAGTTTTTGGAAGATTTTTGCCGTTTTGAGCATAAACATGTAATGATCCAAAAGTTCATTTTTAGTTCTAGATATCGAAATTTGATTTTGAGACCTCCAGAATTTAAATAATGAATTATAAGAGAGATCTAGAAAATTTGGTCTAATTGCATCAAGTCGCAATTGGATTTTTGACACGAAACATGAGTTAATTGTTTAACAAGCAAAATGGGTATTTAACTAAGCAAATGAGCTCCGAATTGAGTTTCGACTGAAGGGTTATGTTCGTATTATTATTTGTGACTTGTAGGAACAAGAATCATCCTGTTCCGATTTCGTGATGGAGTTAGAGCCTTTTTAGTGAAAAGAAAAGCTGCTGTAATTTTCTGGGCAATTTCTGCATTTTTCGTACGTGTGAACAGTGATCGCACTTGCGTGAATGGTACCCATGTACAGTACCCGTATACAGTATACATGAACAGTGCCCACAAATAGTACCATGAACAGTGCCATGCACGGTACCCCGTGAACAGTGTAGTGTGAACAGTACCCCCGCACGCGTGAATAGTTCCCCTAAAATTTCTGGGCAGTTAAAGAATGAGCAACACAATTTTTCCATTTTTTTTGAGTTTCAAACTCGGATTTTGGGAAAATTTTGAGTGGGAAAATTTGGGGTAAGTATTCTTGACTCTCTTGTGATTATATTCCATGAATAAACCTTCATTTTTGGCTTTAGACTATTGATATTTGAAGAGAAATGGAGGAATTTTCTAAAATTTCATAAAGTTGAATTTTTAAGATTTGAAAGCCAATCCAATGTCGGATTTTGGTAAAATTTATATGGTTGGACTCATGGTTGGATGAGGGTTCATATTCCGTAATTTTTTACAGGTTCCGATGTCACGACCCCAGTTCACCCTCCGTGAATATGTCGTGATGACACCTAGTACCTATGACTAGGTAAGCCTAACAATGCGGAAGATAAACCAAAATTTACGGAAGAAAATAAATACAACTGAACTGGCAAAATAAACAGGGTTTAAGGTGCCGCTCGGCACATACCACAACAAATTCTCAAAGCTAACAAAACTTCCTAAAATCTGGAAACTCACAAATCACAAGCTAAGGGATACATAAGAGGCTCTAACTCAAGAATATCTATTCAAAGGAGAAAATACTGGAAGAACTATACTTATTACAGAAAAGCTGGAAAGGGACTCCTTGGTCTGCGAACATAGCAGATATACCTTGAAGTCTCTACCAATACGCCTCCTTCCAAGGCTGACAGAACTGAACGGGAGTACCTGTATCTGCACAATAAAAATATGCAGAAGAGTAGTATGAGCACACCACGGCGGTGCCCAGTAAGTACCAAGACTAAACTCGGTGGGGTAGTGACGAGGAACAGTCAAGACACCTACCGGTCAATAAACAGTATAATCATAGGAATAATGGTAACGACATATGAATATGTAAAGAATGCATGAACGACCAAAAATGCTACAATTCACAATAAGGGGTAAATACAACAATTAACAACAAGAATATAACAAACGATGATACAAAACGACGGCAAAATCACAACCCAAATCCTAAGGTCACAACACAACAAAGAAAAGAAACAAGTCAATAATTCATATCATACAATTATGTTCACAGAAGGTCTTATCCCACTCTTTCCACAATTTTACCAAGTCTCGGACTAACCACAACTCGCGAAGACCCAGCATCTGAAATCTAACAATTGTCATCCTGTGCCCCATAAATCTCATGGTCATACTGACAACTAACTGGATAACTAGGGCCACTCTCCTAATATAATGTATAAGCGAGAGCGTACCTCCACCCTTAGAGAATCAGGAGGAATTCACCTCTAATAGGAGTGCTCAGCTACGTGTATGCTTGTGCAAATGTTTCTAACAAAATTCTACCAACCAGCAATCATGAAAAGGAGGACGGACCGCACATACGATGTTCTCTCACAACCCCCAAGCAGTAACATTCATATAGGTAAACAACCCACAATCATAATAGAGCCTCAACAGGCCGTCACAACTCTATACAATCAATCCCTGACATAGCCCACCTTATTTCGCCATGTATGCAATAAATAATATAATAGGCACCGCTTTATTTCGCCACACGTGCATAACAATGTTCCCACCTTATTCCGCCACATGCGCAACCCACATATAAGCATATAACATATCCCGCCTTATTACGCCGCATGTGCAAAACATCAGCACAACAATAGCACGGCAAAGACCTCGTGCAACCTTTCAACCACAACCGCACGGCAAAAACCTCGTGCATCACAGTAGAAATAATAAACAGGGTGGAAATCTGACAAGAATAATAAATGCAGCAATGTAATAAGGCAAATCAACGAAACAATAATAACTACCAGGATAAAGCAGAAACACAGGGTAATTACAACTCAATCTCAATTACCAATGAAGGTCTTCCAGGATACCGTCCTGTCGCCCTCTCCTCAACTGCCCAATGAATCTTCCGGGATACCGTCCCGTAGTCCAACTCTCGTACCAGTATCAAAGGATCTCCCGGGATACCGTCCCGTAGTCCAACTCTCGTACCAGTATCAAAGGATCTCCCGGGATACCGTCCCGTAGTCCAATCATTTATGTGCAGTGGATCTCCCGGGATACCGTCCCGTAGTCCAAAAATAAAAATGCAGGGGGATCTTCCGGGATACCGTCCCGTAGTCCCAAAATAAAAGTGCAGGCGAATCTCCCGGGATACCGTCCCGCAGTCCCAAAATAAAAGCGCAATCACAACCAGAAACAAACCAAGGGATAAGTATGAAAAATGGAGTAGCAAATAGAACTAGCCTAGCATGCTTCACGTAGTACGATTAAACAACTTAGCAATTTGGCAATTATGTCAGGTAGACATGCTTTCCTAGTCTAGCACAAGTAATAGGCTTCAAGTAATATAAAGTAAATAAGAAATAAAGTTAAATGTTAACAACTTAAGTAAAACCGGATCAATCAGCTCAAGTACAACTTCATATTCGGTGATTTCAAGGATCTAAGAGCTTAAAGGATCAATTCACCACAAATAAATCCGAACACGCACTCATCACCTCGCGTGCAAGGAATACAATCAACATAGAAGACTCAAATCCTAAGGGAAAGTCCCCCACACAAGGTTAGGCAAGATACATACCTCGAACCGGCTAAAATCAACTAGCAACCACGTTCTTGCCACGAGTATCCGACTCCCAATGGCTCAAATCTATTCAATTCAATTACACATCGTAAATAATATTACAAACAACTGATTCCACTATAAAAATTAAAGATAGGGCGCGAAGATAGGTAAAATGACCAAAACGCCCCTCTATCCAATGCCTCAGAATCGAATAATTTTAACATTTTTAGAACCCTCGTACTCTCACGAGTCCAACCATATAAAAATCTCCCAAATCGGAGGCCAAATGCCCACTCAAATCACAATAACTAAGTCTAAGAAGTTTCATCCAATTTTCCACAATTTTGACCTTGAATTCGAATTCTAATGGTGGATTTAACTAGATATTGATAGAAAACAACTAAATGAGGTTAAAGAAACATTACCACTAATCTTCTCTTCAAAATCCACCCAAAATCGGCTTCTCCCGAGCTCCCAATTGATTTTCCAACTTTTGAAACAAACCCTCGGATTATTCTATTTCATACCAATGATTTCCGATTTTGCGGTCCAGGGATCGCTTCTGCAATCCCGCTTTTGCGGAAAACCAACCGCTTCTGTGATTTCTCTTAATTAGTCGACCAACTGCTTCTGCGGTCCACCTATCGCAGAAGCGAGTTCGCTTCTGCGAAACTTACACCGCTTCTGCGGTTCCCAAGCCAACGTCCACTTTTCGCTCCTGCGGTGACCAAGCCGCTTCTGCGGTTCCCAAGCCGCAGAAGCGGAAATACCAGAAGGCCTGCTGTAATTTTCTTCTAACTTCAAAAATTTACCCGTTGAGAATCCGAAACACACCCGAGGCCCCCGGGACCTCAACCAATCACACACACCGGTCATATAACCTAACACGGACTTGCTCGAAGTCCCAAATCACATAACACAACATCAAAACGACGAATCAAACCAAAAATCAAGCTTATGAACTTCCAAGTCTTCAAATAACGAATCTCATGATGAAACCTATTAATTCAACTCGGAATGACGCCAAATTTTGCAGATAAGTCCAAAATAACATAATGGAGCCGTTCCAACTCTCAGAATCACATTCCGACCCCGATATCCTAAAAGTCAACTGTGGGTCAAACTTCTTCATTTTCCAACTCCAACTTTCGCCGAAATGCCTCAACTTACTCTACGGACCCCCGGGCACGCACCTAAGTCCAAAATCACCATACGAAGCTGTTGAGATCATCCACGGCCCATTCCGGGGTCGTTTAGCCAAAAGTCCAATTCCTGACAACTTTTCACCATTCTAACTTCCAAAACAAGGTTTCTTCTCTAAATTTGACTCTAAACCATCTGAAAATTGAATTCCACCATGCACGGAAGTCAATACTCATATTCCGAAGCTGTTCAAGACCTTATGCCACCAAACGAGGCTTAATTTCTCAAAACGACCGGTCGGATCGTTACATCGGAGACGTGGGCCCCACAGACGAATTTTAGTGCAATTTCGGATTTTTATGGAAAATATAGAATTTCATATGGAATTAATTCCTATAATTAGTATTGACTGAATTGAATTAACTGTGGCTAGATTCAGATCGATTGGAGAATGATTCGAGGGGAAAAGGCATTTCGGAGTAGGATTTCACTCGGACTGAGGTCAGTAATGATTTTAAATGATTTCCTGATTTGAAACCCCGGATTGCACAACATAGTGCTATGTTGAGATGAGACACGCATTGTATAATGAGCGTAGGGTCATTTACTATTTGGAATTGTGACTTGGTCCATCCCGATTGATATTTTACCGCGTATTTGATAAACACTTGTTATTTTTTACCATGACTTGGGCTTATTGCCATACTTGGGCTTCGTGCCGACTATTTTAAACCCTTTGTGAATTTCCATCAATGTTTCCTCACTAATTGAAATATTATTTGAACTCAGTCCAATTGAATTATACTGTTTCATGAACTCGACTATATTTTACTCAACTTGAGACTTAAAATGATATTTCAATTGATGTTTAGCTGAGCACTACTATTTTACTATTGCCCAAGGGGCTTATGATTATTTTCTGGACTGATTGAGGCCGAGGGCCATATGTGAGGATATGTTAAGTGATGTGAGGAGGCTTTCAGGCTTCGAGTGTTATGTGAGAAGGCTTTAAGGCTTTATGTTGATGTGACAGGCTTTACAGCCTTATGATGATATAGCGCTTGGGTTGTAGGAGCCCCTCCGGAGTCTGCACCCCCACAGTGAGCGCGGGTACCCAGGTGAGTTAGGAGTGAGCCCGAGAGGCTGATATTGTACTTTGTGAGTTGGGAGTGAGCCCGAGAGGCTGATATTGCACTTTGTGAGCTGGGAGTGAGCCTGAGAGGATGATATTGTACTTTGTGAGTTGGGAGTGAGCCTGAGAGGCTGATATTGCACTTTGTGAGTTGGGAGTGAGCCCGAGAGGCTGATATTGTAATTTGCGAGTTGGGAGTGAGCCCGAGAGGCTGATGTTGTACCATGTGAGTTGGGAGTGAGCCCGCGGGGCTGATACTGTACTGAGAGTTTTATATTGAGCCTGAGGGGCAGGTTTCTGATTATTTTTTACTTGTTGAAATTATTTGTCTTCACTGTTTTAAAAGAGATTTATCTGATACATCGCGATTTTATTGTATAACTAATTTTTCTGCTTGAGATAGCATTAATTGTGCCTTTATGAGATTTCATGTGTTTAGTCATTATTTATTTTTATTACTCACTGGGTCGGAGTACTCACATTACTCCCTGCACCTCGTGTGCAGATCCAGGTATTTGTTCATGCGATAGCGGGTTTTGAGCTGATTGAAGATTTTGCTATCGTAGCTGAGCAAGGTGACCGCCAGCGTTCGCAGCACCGAACTTCTTCCTTTGATTCTAAATTCTATTATGTATATTACTGGCCTTGTAGTTGTATTTAGTAGACTCTGTAGTAGCTCATGACTTGTAACACCTCGATTTCGGGCTGAGTCGGGATGGTTTCCCTGTTTTATCATATTTATTCCGCACTTATGATTATATTATTCATGCTAAGTAACTGTTAAAAGAGGTATTGTAGCTTCTGTTGGCTGGCCTTGTCTTCACAAGAAGCGCCATCACGACCGGGTTTGGGAATTGGGTCGTGACAAGTTGGTATCAGAGCCTAGGTTACTAGGTCTCGCGAGTCATGAGCAGGTTTAGTATAGTATCGTTGATCGGTATGGAGACGTCTGTATTTATCCTTGAGAGGCTGCAGAACCCTTAGGAAAAAACTTCATATTCTTGAAATTCTTATCGTGCGTCCTTGATTCAGCTTGAAAAAGTAACTCTTGCTATTCCTTCCACGTGTTCGTATGCGCGTACGAGCGCTCAGTATTAGATGTGCCTTGATGGCTTTTAATTCCTCGATCAAAGGGCGAGACGTGATCTCTGTGAGTTTGATGTTAGGCCAGTCTGGAGGACTTGAGGCCTGATACTTGCCTATGGCTTGAGCACCGAAGTGCTGATTGTGCGAGAAAGTATTTTGAACTTACATGCCTGGTATTGTCCCTACTACTGTGAATGATGGCTGGATAGCTACGTGATGAGTATGTTAGTACTGCGAGATGTATCTATATGACCTGGAAGTGACGAGAGAGGTCTACTGAATGATAGATAAACTATTGAAAGTATGATTTCCATTGTGATAGGATGTGTAGCCCCGAGTTATGGGCGCATGAAGAATCTTTTCATGTCTCCTATTTGGAGTGAAGTAAATTTCATGTCACGGTATAAGTTTAGACTCAGGAAGATTAAGTGATTGTGCAATGTGTATGACAGTGGAAGGTATACAAAAATACTAACTAAAGGTAAAGCTAATGGGTAATTAGCTTATGAGGGGAAACTATTTGTCATACTAATTAGATAAGTCTGGGAGCTGAGATCTCTTCTGTAAATGTATTATGATGAAATCTATGAGTCGAGGAGCCCACCTTGAACGTCAAAAACATTAAGGAAAGAATATGTTCTTACTCGGTTGAATAGCCCAATAATGGGGGATCGAAAGGTATTTCTATGTGTTGTGATTCAAATAGGTGCAACGCATGTCCATGTATCAATTTTGATAATATAATACATGTAATATTGAGATTAATATTGTTGATGTACATTGTGATGCTTTGTCAAGTTGTGGACATGTTGTTAGGATGATTTTGGTGATTCTCTAGCAGGTGGATAGGCCCAATTACAAAGGAGACTCTGCCAAAATTTTTGAAAAATTTGGGACTTAGTAAACATTTGGTCGCCTAGAGAGTAGGCTTAACTGTTGTGTGAGTGAATGCAAGAATTGTAAAAGAGTTAAAATTCCAGATGATTTGTGTTTCCACAAGCTTATGAAGGAGTGAGTTTAATCTCACTAGACAGTAATAGAGTATATGCATTGTGATTTATTGAGTACGTTTTGATCTATCGCTTTGAGCCAAGTTGGGGAGTTTGCTATTAATTAAGTTGATTGCATGGTTAAGAGCTATATTGTTCCAGTCTGCCACAGGGATGCCTTGGTATTATTCGATCCCGGTTCCACCTATACTTATGTGTCCTCGTATGTAGCTCATTATTTGGGTACGCCCCATGAGTTTCCTTCTTTACCTGTTCATTTATCTACCCCGGTGGGCGATACTGTTGTTGTGGATCGTGTGTACCGATCATGTGTTGTGATTATTGAGGGTTTGGAGACCCGAGTTGATCTATTCTTATTGAGCATGGTGGACTTGATATTATATTGGGCATGGATTTGTTATCTCCGTGTCATGCTATTATAGACTGTCATGCTAAGAAAGTTACTTTGGCTATGCCGGGTGTACCGCGGATCGAGGGGCGTGGTATGACTGATTATGTTCCTAATAGAGTAAATTCTTTCTTGAAAGCCCAACATATGGTTGGGAAGGGTTGTCTATCATATCTAGCTTTGTTATGTGCGAACAAATTTGAAAGTTTTCCCGATGGTTTATACCATGGTTTGAGCCGGATATCTCCTACCGGTGCGCAAAGCATATTATATATTATGAACTCCTCCTAAATGGGAGCAAATAGAAGATTTCTAACTGCCTGAATGTAATTTTCCTATAGCCCAGAAATTCTAATGAGATTTTATGTTTACAACAAGATGGCATGATAGACGTGGTGTATGGTACATGCTTAATATTTTCATGTACGAGGTGGCAGTTCATTCTTGAAGAGAAGGTCATAAATTCTGGATGGAATAGTCAGTTTTAGATATTTAGATTGAATGTTATAACTTCTCGGTAAGGCCGGAGAAGGGTGCACATTATATTCTGATTAACAGATGTCTATTGGTGCTTCAATGCTCACTTGGTTGATCGACTACCAATATTTCGACCTTGTTATGTATTACAAAATTTTTGAAAATAATTATCTTGGGATGATCGTACTTGAAGGATGTGTCAGTCATTTGGGTGATGAGATTGTGATCAAGTACGGTGATTTATATGATCTATGAATTTGGAGATGGGGAATTCTCAAAAATATACTATTTCGGGTTTGTGGCATGTTGAGGAGAGTATTTTTATCTAACTCATTGGATGCACTAGTCGAGCTAATTGATGGTGATGACTATACGCTGTGAGCGTGAATATATGTGAGGTTTGAACCTGTGTGCAAGCACCGAGCCAATATTCATGCTCGGAAGATGCGTGGGCTATGATATGCCTAGAGTGGGATATTGAACTGAAAGGTATAATGTTTCACTTATTCGTAACTCTATTAAGAACTATATGGACTATACTTGAGATTTCCAAGATGCTAAATTCCAGAACAAACTTGGTAATTACTAATTCTGTGTTAACTTGCTGATTTGAGCTATGAAAACGTAGTTTGCTCATGCCTACGATATAGAGTGTTATTTATGCCAGTCCAGGAGCATGAAAATCTTGTTTCAGTTAGCATATACATGTGTACTCATTGGATTACTTATATATGATATGCTTGGACTGGAGGTCTGTGACCGTGTCAAGTGGATTATGTTGTGCGAAACTAAGCTGCTCGTGAAGTTGATGTCAATGTGAGCTATAGAAGAGCCGTTTATTATTATTCTATTCATGTATCATGGTTCCACTGTGATTGAAGAGCTCATAGCATATCGTTGGGGTGGTACTTGTGGAACTTGCAAAGTGGCTTTCTTCTTCGAGGTATTTTCCCTTTTCTGGGGTAACCGGATGGCACAATAGTGAGGTTTACCGGTATGGCATTGTATTATGTACTTCTCCATGGGCATGATGATTCTCTTGTAGTACTAGACATCAAATTGCGCTTGGTTGATAGTTTTGAGCATGGTGACTTGGGGTGTCTCAGGTGAACTAGTGTCTGAATTCCTCACGGTTAGATTCAGGTGTTCTATTTCTATGAAGTGAGACGGGTTCTCAGCCTTGTATTGTGGTGGTACTAGTGAGCTCGTGGTACAGTTCTTTGATTTGAGTCATTTTCATGAATTTAGTATACTCGGACTGTTGCTTATTGGCGCGCGTATTGTGCGAGTTGTGGCTTAGGCCTGTATTGATATGGCATGTCACCAGAGTAGCGTATTGGATTACAAGAGATCAGAGGGATCATTAATGAATACAAACGGATTCGATTTCGGTATGTTGGAAGGATAATATCGAGCTTCGACTCAGAAATTTGATGAAGCATTTGCCAAAGGAGAAGTGACTTCATGAATGGTTGATCTAAGAAATGGGTATGGCTTACTATGTGTTTTATTTATCCTTTGTAGTATATGAGTGTGATGGGATGAGACCTTAGTTGATAAGAGATTTTCTATCGGTATTCGGTTATTGCGTGCAACTACTATGATTAGGAGTTATTGTTGCAAGCGTTTGAGTCATATGTTATGTTATGTAATTGCACCCGAGGTTGCATGTATGGTTTGTTACAGATTGTTCGGTCTTATTCTAAATACAGATGTGAGGTCCTGACCTTGAGTATGATTTTGGAAATGGAAATGTGGTTCTACGGTTTTGGGCTAGATTGTGTTGTGAAATTTCAGTTACAATGTATTGTCAAACCTATTTGAGATAGGGTGGCATGGGATCACCCCCGGTTTTATGCATGGTAAGGTTATTCAGCGATTGTTTGGCTTTTGGAACAACTCTGGGCATGTTCGAAGACGAACGTTTGTTTAAGTTGGGGAGGATATGACGACCCGACCTGTCGTCTCATGAGTTACCACTCCATTTTCCTATTTTCAGCTTCTTTATGCTTCATTGTCCGTATCTTGTGTAAAAGAGTTGAGTTGGAGTGGTTTTAATAAGAAATGAGACACTTAGTCTCTTTTAAGAAGGCTTAAATTGGAAAAGTCAACCGGACATTGACTTATAAGTTAGAAGGATTGGATATGAATTCCGATGGTTTTGTTAGCTCCGGGAGGTGATTTGTGACTTAGGAGCGTGATCGGAAGTATTTTTGGAGGTCCGGTGTAGAATTAGGCTTGAATTGACGAAGTTAGTATTTTGGCGATTTTCGGTTGATAGGTGGGATTTTGATCCGGGAGTCGGAATGGAATTCTGAGAGTTTTTGTCGCTTCATTCGATGATTTGGGATGTGTGTGCAAAATTTCAGGTCATTCGGACGTGTTTTGGTTAGGTTTTTGATCGAATGAGTAATACGGAAGTTTTGGAATTTCTTAAGCTTGAATCCGAGGGTGATTCGATGTTTGATGTTGTTTTGCGTGTTCCGAAGGTTGGAAAAATTTTGAATGATGTTATGGGGTGTGTTGTCATGTTTGATCGGGTTCCCATGAGGCTCAGATAAGTTTTGGAAGAGTTTTTGCCGTTTTGAGCGTAAGCATGTAATGATCCAAAAGTCCATTTTTAGTTCTAGATATCAAAATTTGGTTGTGAGACCTCCAGAATTTAAATAATGAATTATAAGAGTGATCTGAAAAATTTGGTCTAATTTCATCAAGTCGCGATTGGTTTTTTGACACGAAACATGAGTTAATTATTTAACAAGCAAAATGGGTATTTAACTGAGCAAATGAGCTCCAAATTGAGTTTCGACTGAAGGGTTATGTTCGTATTATTATTTGTGACTTGTAGGAACAAGAATCATCAACTTCCGATTTCGTATGATGGAGTTAGAGCCTTTTTAGTGAAAAGAAAAGTTGCTGCAATTTTCTGGGCAATTTCTGCATTTTTCATACGTGTGAACAGTGATCGCACTTGCGTGAACGATACCCATGTACAACACCAATATACAGTATACATGAACAGTGCCCGTAAACAGTACCATAAACAGTTCCATGCACAGTATCCCCGTGAACAGTGTAGTGTGAATAGTACCCGTACGCGTGAATAGTGCCCCTAAAATTTCTGGGTAGTTAAAGAATGAGCAAAACTATTTTTTCCATTTTTTTTTGAGTTTCAAACTCGGATTTTGGGCAAACTTTGAGCGGGAAAACTTGAGGTAAGTATTCTTGACTCTCTTGTGATTATATTCCATGAATAAACCTTTATTTTTGGCTTTAGATTATTGATATTTGAAGAGAAATGGAGGAATTTTCTAAAATTTTATAAAGTTGAATTTTTAAGATTTGAAAGCCAATCCGATGTCGGATTTTGGTAAAATTTATATGGTTGGACTCGTGGTTGGATGGGGATTCATATTCCGTAATTTTTACGGGTTCCGAGACGTGGGCCCCACGAATGAATTTTAGTGCAATTTCGGATTTTTTTATGAAAAATGTAGAATTTCATATGGAATTAATTCCTATAATTAGTATTGACTGAATTGAATTAACTATGGCTAGATTCGGATCGATTGGAGAACAATTCGAGGGGAAAAGGCATTTCGGAGTAGGATTTCACTCGGATTGAGGTGAGTAATGATTTTAAATGATGTCCTGAGGGTTTGAAACCCCGGATTGCACAACGTAGTGCTATGTTGAGATGAGACACGCGTTGTATGACGAGCGCGGGGTCATTTACTATTGGTAATTGTGACTTGGCCCATCCCGATTGATATTTTACCGCGTATTGGATAAAGACTTATTGTTTTTCACCATGACTTGGGCTTATTGCCATACTTAGGCTTCATGTAGACTATTTGAAACCCTTTGTGAATTTCCATCACTGTTTTCTCACTAATTGAAATATTATTTGAACTCAGTCCAATTGAATTATACTATTTCATGAACTCAACTATATTTTTACTCAACTTTGAGACTTAAATGATATTTGAATTGATGTTGAGTTGAGCACTATTGTTTTACTATTGCCCAAGGGGCTTATGATTATTTTCTGGACTGATTGAGGCCGAGGGCCATATGTGAGGATATGTTGAGTGATGTGAGGAGGCTTTCAGGCCTCGAGTGTGATGTGAGAAGGCTTTAAGGCCTTATGTTGATGTGACAGGCTTTAAGGCCTTATGATGATATAGCGCTTGGGATGTAGGAGCCCCTCTGGAGTCTGCACCTCATAGTGAGCGCGGGTACCCAGGTGAGTTGGGCGTGAGCCCGAAAGGCTGATATTGTACTTTGTGAGTTGGGAGTGATCCCGAGAGGCTGATATTGCACTTTGTGAGTTGGGAGTGAGCCCGAGAGGCTGATATTGTAATTTGTGAGTTAGGAGTGAGCCCGAGAGGCTGATGTTGTACCATGTGAGTTGGGATTGAGCCCGCGGGGCTGATACTGTATTGAGAGTTTGATATTGAGCCCGAGGGGCAGGTTTCTGATTATTTCTTACTTGTTGAAATTATTTGTCTTCACTGTTTTAAAAGAGATTTATTTGATACTTCGCGGTTTTATTGTATAACTGATTTTACTGCTTGAGATAGCGTTAATTGTGCCTTTATGGGATTTCATGCTTTCGGTCATTATTTATTTTTATTACTCACTGGGTCAGAGTACTCACATTACTCCCTGCACCTCGTGTGCAGATGCAGGTATTTGTTCACTCGGTAGCGGGTTTTGAGCTGATTGAAGATTTTGCTATCGTAGCTGAGCAAGGTGACCGACAGCGTTCGCGGCACTGGACTTCTTCCTTTGATTCTAAATTCTATTGTATATAGTAGACTCTGTAGTAGCTCATGACTCTTGACACCCCGATTTCGGGCTGAGTCGGGATGATTTCCCTGTTTTATCATATTTATTCTGCACTTATGATTATATTATTCATGCTAAGTAACTGTTAAAAGAGGTATTGTTGCTTCTGTTGGCTGTCCTTGTCTTCACGACCGGGTTTGGGAATTGGGACATGACATTATTCCACCCGCGTTGACCATTGTTGTTATTCCAATTATTGTTGTTATTTCCATTCCAATTCCCTTGGTTACCTTAACTGTTTTTCCCCCAATTTTCGCCTTGATTTTTGTTGTTCCAATTGCCACCACCTTGTTGTTGGTTGTTATTATTCCAATTACCGCTGCCTTGTTGATATCCCCAATTTCCTTAGGGACACCATTGTTGATTCCCTTGATTTCCTCTATTCCCTTGGTAGTTATTGACATATTGAACTTCTTCGCTTTGATCATCATAGCACTTATTCGAATAACCACCACCATTATTGTTGTCAAATTGCTCACAATTACCTTGAGGTTGTTGTTGCCCTCTTTGCCTCCTTTTCAACATAGATACACCTTCCATTGTCTCGACTTGGCATGGGTTTTGGACTTGTTGCAATTGAGCCTTCGCCAATTGATTCATAGTTATTGTAAGCTCGGCAATAGCTTGGACATAATCGTGAAATTCCTTGTGCAAATGGGTGACCGTGGGATCACCTTGGGGCACATTTGCTCGGTTTTGCCGTGCCGAAGAGGTGTCAGCCATTTCATCAAGTACATCACATGCCTCTTGGTAAGAAAGTTTCATAAAGTTCCCTTCGGACAATTGGTTCACAATGCATTGATTCATGGTGTTGATGCCCCGATAAAAAGTTTGTTGTATCATCGTCTCGGTCATGTCGTTATTAGGGCAGTCCTTCATCATTGTTCTACATCTTTCCCATATCTCATGCAAAGGTTCCGTTGGCTCTTGCTTGAAGGCTAGGATTTCATCCCGAAGAGCCGCCATATGACTTGGAGAAAAGAACTTGGCAATAAATTTATCCACCAACTCATCCCATGTGGTGATAGAATGATTGGGGATCCTTTCAAACCAATCCAACGCCTTACCCCGAAGAGAAAACTGGAAAAGCCTCAATATCAACGCATCCTCAGACACGTTTGTTTGCTTACTACCCCAACATGTATCTACGAATCCCTTCAAGTGCTTGTAGGTATTTTGATCGGAGTCGCCCGTAAAATACCCTCTTTCAAGCAAGGTCAACATGACATTTGTAATTTGAAAGTTCCCCGCCCCTATTCGGGGAGGAACAATGACACTCGCATATCCTTGATTCGGTAGGACTCTTGGAGCCACTCTTGGCGGTGGTGGAGGAGGGTCTGGAATATTGTTGTTGTCATTTGCATTGGCCTGACAGCCTCTACGTGGAGGTTGAGGTAATATAGGAACCTCTTCGTGATCAAGATTATCTACCTCCTCCCCCGCATTCACATTGCCAAGAGGGTCATTGGCATTGAGAGCCATTTGTACCTGAGTAATCGACACAAACAAAATTAGTAAATAAGAAGTAAAGAAGAGCAACACACAAAGCTACTAACTAGATAGCCAAAAACCGTAAGCTCCCCGGCAACGGCACCAAAAAGTGATCGCAGCCAACTACCAGCTACTAAAGAGTAGGAGAAGAGGGTCGTAATAGCTTTTACCTGATATGAGGGTCGGGATAGAATCCTTAGGGAGCTAGAAGGGAATTCAGATATCTACTTAGGATAGAGTTGCGTGTGTGCTCTTAGATGATCTTCTTTTCATTTTTGTTTTTTTCAATTATAAACTACTATTTTCAAACTACTACATTGAAACTAAATTAAGCTACAAGATGATTGCTAAAGTTGTATTTAATGGGAAGAAAGGCACTAGGGTCGTGACACTACCTAGGTGACTAATTGACGGGTAGATGTTACTAAGGATAGATTGACATATTTGGAGCTTATGCTATAACCGTTGCACAATTTTACCTACTCTTAAACCTCTCGGTAGAGAGAGTGATTTTGCCCACTTGACTCTCTCGACACCAAATGGGTAGGAAAATTAGGACAAGCAACTAGGGCTCTAGTAGGGTGATTATTCTCTCGAGATTTAACCCGTTAATTGGGACTATCATTTCTCATGAGTCCGTCCCAATTCCTTGTTGGGTCAATTTTGGGGTCATAGACTCTCTTTCTCAAGAGGAGTTAAACCCACTAAGCTTGAATTAGTGTTTGCAACCATAAATTCGAAATTAAAACATAAAATCAACCCAAATAGCAAATACCCATAGTCAATCTAAGCCTAGATGACAACACCCATCAATTACCCATACTAGGGTTGAGCCACAACCCTAGCTAATGGGTTTATCTACTCATGCTTGGACAAGAAAATGAAGAAATAGATGAAGAACTGAACATATTAATTAATTACTAAATGAAACTACAAGAATCTATCGTAAATATAAAGCAAAAGTGCCAAAAATGGCTACAAAACTGACTCTCACGAGCGCAGCTATCTCCGGAATACAAAAACTGACCTAAAAATGGTAAAATGTTCTATTTATACTAGGCTCGAAAAACTAGACAAAAATACCCCTGTGGGGTCAGTACGGGCCGCACAAAATGGACTGCGGTCGCACTGGCTCTTGGACTTCACATTTCTGCTTCTCTGAACTTGAGGACAACGGACTGCCTAGAAGTGTACCGTGGCCACGTAGGGAGTTGGCGCAGTCCGCACAAGTACGACCGCGGACTGCACAAGTGTACCTCGGCCACGGAGAACGTTGGCTTGGAATTTGCCATTTGTCAACCTCTCTGAACCTCATGTCTGTAGACCGCACAAAAGAGTAGTACGGCCGCGGAGCCTAACCACGGACCGCAAGAAATGTACCACGGTTGTATAGCCTTCAGCCTGATTATACCAACTCTCTGAACCTCCTAGTACGACCGCATTCACTTCTGTGCGGTCCGCACTAGGTTCTCTTTTCCTTAGATCTCTTGGTCTTTGATACTTGAGCAAGTTTCACTCCTTTTTTAGCAGATCTTTGACATTTTGTCACTTTGTCGATCAAACCTGCAATCAAGCACAACCTATGAGCATTTTGGGACTATTTTGTAGCAATTTATAATCAAAGCATAGGTAAGTAGGGGGCATAAAACACGTTAAAATCCCAAATTATCAATGGGCTCCGAGAGTTGATTTTAGAGGAGGCTCATAGTTACCGGTACTATATTCATCCAGGCGTCGCGAAGATGTATCAGGATTTGCGGTAGCATTATTGGTGGCGGAGAATAAAGAAGGATATTGTTGCATATGTGGCTCGGTGTTTGAATTGTCAGCAGGTTAAGTACGAGCATCAGAGGCCCAGTGGTTCAATTCAGAGGATTGAGCTTCTCGAGTGGAAATGGGAGCGGATCACTATGGACTTCGTTACTCGACTCCCGCAGACTCGGAAGAAGTTCGACATAGTATGGGTCATTGTCGATAGGCTGACCAAGTCAGCAGATTTCATTCCTGTGGTAGTCTCCTATTCTTCTGAGAGGTTAGCTGAGATCTATATCCGGGAGATTGTTCGCCTTGATGGTGTACCCGTGTCTTTCATTTTGGACCGAAGTATGCAGTTTACCTCACATTTTTAGAGAGCAGTTCAGCGAGAGTTGGGCACACGGATTGAGTTGAGCACAGCATTACATCCCCAGATGGACAGGCAGTCCGAGCGGACTATTTAGATTTTGAAAGATATGCTCCGATCTTGTGTTATTGACTTTGGAGGTTCGTGGGATCAGTTTTTGGCCTTAGCAGGAGTTTGCCTACAACAACAGCTACCAGTCAAGTATTCAAATGGCTCCTTATGAGGCCTTATATGGTAGGCGGTGTCGGTCTTCGGTTGGATGATTTGAGCCAGGGGAGGCTCGGTTGTTGGGTACGGATCTGGTTCAGGATGCCTTGGACAAGGTCAAGATCATTCAGGATAGGCTTTGTTCATCTCAGTCCAGGCAAAAGAGTTATGCCGACCGCAAGGTCTGAGATTTGGCTTTCATGGTCGGTGAGCGCGTATTGCTTCGAGTGTCACCTATGAAATGCGTGATGAGATTTGGGAAGAAGGGCAAGCTTAGCCCTAGGTTCATTGGTCTGTTTGAGATTCTTGATCGAGTAGGAGAGGTGGCTTATAGACTTGCATTGCCACTGAGCTTATTCGCCATGCATCCAGTGTTTCATGTATCCATGCTTTGGAGGTATCACGGCGATCCCTCCCACGTGTTATATTTCAGCACTGTCCAGTTAGAAAAGGACTTATCTTATGAGGAGGAGCCAGTGGCTATCATAGACCGATAGGTTTGTCAGTTGAGGTCGAAGAGTTTTCCCACTGTTCGTGTTCAGTGGAGAGGTCAGCCTGCTGAGGCATCGACCAAGGAGTCCGAGTCCGATATGCTGAGCCGTTATCCCCATCTTTTCCCCGACTCAGGTACTTCCTTCTTCTGTCCGTTCGAGGATGAACGGTTGTTTTAGAGGTGGAGAATGTGATGACCAAAAAGGTCATCACTTGATTTTAAATTAAATTCTATATTTTCGAGGACTTGAAAACCTCATTTAGAGTTACCTCAATTTGCGTGCGTAGTCCGGGCGCGTAGCTGAAAAGCTTAAATATAAAAATCTGTGAAAAATGATAAAATTTGGTTAATAAATGAATTAATTTGACTTCGATCAATATTTTAGGTAAACGAACCTAGACCCGTGAATTGACAGTCCCGGAGGGTCTGTAGGAAAATACGGGACTTGGCGTAAGCCCGGAATCGAATTCTGAGGTCCCAAGCCCGAGAAATAAATTTTTAAAGGAAATTATTTTCTGAAATTATTTAAGGAAATTTGAAATGAAATAGGATTAGAACATGGTGGTATCGGGTCCGTATTTTGGTTCTGGCATCCGGTACAGGTCTTATATATGATTTAAGAAATTTCTGTAAAATTTGATGAAAAACGGATGTCGTTTGACGTGATTCGGAACTAAATTGCTAAAGTTGATGTTTTATGAAGTTTGAGAAAAGTTCTTTGATTTTGAGGTTTAATTCTTTGTTATTAAGGTTATTTTGGTAATTTGATCGCACGGATAAGTTTTTATGATATTGTTGAGTTAGTACGTGTGTTTGGTTAGGAGCTCCGAGGGCTCGGGTGTATTTCGGATGAGTTTCGGCAAGTTTTGGACTTAAGAAAAGTCGCAGAAACAACAGTTCTGGTGTACTGATATTTTCTTCTTCGTGTTCGCGAGATGGCCCTCGTGAACGCAATGTGTAAATTATGCTGAAGGAATTTCCTTCTACGCGAACGGGTAGCTCAAGTCGCGAACGCGAGACATTGGGGGGTTATCCCTTCGCGAATGCGGTCCTGGCCACGTGAACGCGAAGGCTAATTGAGCCTTGGGGGGTGGGCATTTGTCTTACGCGAACACAACCGATTGGACGCGAACGCGAGTGCTCAAGGAGATTTTTCTCCCCGAATGCGAGCTCGTTTACGCGAACGCGAAGGTCTACAGGCCTGACTCGTCGCGAACGTGATGAGTCTGTCATGAATGCGAAGAACATTTTTGCCCAGTTATTTTAAAAGACCCAAAATAGAACACTTACGAGATTTTCATAAAATTTCATAAACCCCTTCTTCTCCAAAGCTCTTACACAATTTTTGAAGCATTTCCTCACAATAATCTCTTGGGTAAGTAATTCTTAACTTGTTATCTTCCATTTTCATCAACACCCACTAGATTTCTAGGCCCAAAATATGAGATTAAGGGTAGAAAATTAGGGATTTGGGTAGAGTTAGGGCTATTTGATTAATTGTGATTAGGCCACGTTTTGGGGTCGAATTCTGAAAATAATTATATATTTGGGCTTGTGGGTGAATGGGGAATCGAATTTTGGTTCGAACCTCGTGTTTTGACTAAGCGGGTCCGGGGTCAATTTTTAGATTTTTGGGAAAAATGATTTGAAAGCTATAATTAGGCATTGAAATTGAATTGTTTAGCATTTATTGATGTTATAAAGTCGATTATGTATAGATACGGTTGATTTGGAACCGAATTCGAAAGGAAAGGCAGTGTTTGAGGCTTGAGTTAGCCATGGAAGTTTGAGATAAGTGTCCGGTCTAACCTTAGCTTGAGGGATTAAGAGTTGTATCCTACTTGCTAATTGGTTCTTGTTGAGTACGACGTATAGGCATGGTGACGAGTATCTATACGTTGGTGCCGAGCATGATCGTGAGTCTTATGTTGACAGATATTGTGTTCTTTAAATGTTGCTATGGATACTTTAATTGATGATTCTCGATGTTGAGCAAAGATTTGATTTATTCTCGTAGATTTTATTTATGATTAAGCATTGGTGCTAATTGAGCTGAGTAGGAGTTGAGTTAGGATTGGCTATAGCTGATTGTCCCTTGCCGGGATGTTTGTTTAGTATTGTAGTTCCCTTGCCGGAAAGTTATTATATTGCTTTTGTTCCCTTGCCGGGATTCCTTGTGATTTTGTGTTGGCGTGTAAATGGGAGCGGGTGGTACGCCTACCACAAGATGTAATGAAATGGGAGCGGGTGGTACGCCTACCACGAGCTATAATGAAATGGGATCGGGTGGTACGCCTACCACAAGATATAATAAAATGAGAGCGGGTAGTACGCCTACCACAAGAGATGATGAAATGGTAACAGGTGGTACGCCTATCATAAGATGTGAGAAATGGGATCGGGTTGCACGCTTGCAACCAGATGTGAACCGAAAGTAAAATCTGCTTTTATTTTCCTTATCCATGTTAGACGTTGAATTTTTTATTTCCTTATAATTCTCTTGAGATTCTATTTATCTGTTACTCCCCGGAGCATGTTTCCCCTTTCCAGCTTTAGTTATTTATTCTAGTTTATCTTTCCGTTGTATATATATATATATATAAAACTGCACAGGTTTATCTGGAGTCTGGTCCTAGCCTCGTCACTACCTCGCCGGGGTTAGGCCAGGCACTTACCAGCACATGGGGCCGGTTGTGTTGATGCTATACTCTGCACTCTGTGCAGATACCGAGGTAGCACTGGGACAACAGTAGTAGCTCGGGAGCCAGCCTTCAGTCCACAGAGATCCCGAGGTGGTCCTGCAAGCGTCCACAGGCCCGGCGTCTCTTCTATCTACTATTATGTTTTGTTATCATTTGTATCCGAGACAGACGTAGTTTCTTTCCTTCAGACATTTGTATGTAGTAATCATAGACATTCCGTAAATGTTGTGATACCGGTTTATGGGTAGAGACATATGTTGACATTTTCGTATTTATTTTGGTATTATATTAACCTAAGACTTCTGCTAAATTTTCATCTTCCGCTATTATTTATATGTTCATCACTTGTTAATGCAAGTAGTTAAAAAGAATTAAAATGAAAGAGTGTAAAGATTTTTAAACTTCGTGGCTTGCCTAGCTTCTACGAGTAGGCACCATCACGACTCCCAAGGGTGAAAAATTCGGATCGTGACCAGGAGGAAGATCAGGAATATGACTGGTGTGAAGACTGGAGAGTAAGAAAATTAGAGAAAGATTCTTTGACAATACTTTTGATAAGGTTTTGCTAAAAAGAATAAATATAATGAATAGGGAGAGAGACATAGAAACAAGGGAAGATGATTAAGGAAAAGTAGAACTAATCGTTTTATTTGCCAAAAAAGGGGCTCATATACTGCTGTATTTCAACTCGCTTCAACTTTTTCATGCTTTCCCTTGATGGTTCTGTTTTGTGTTCTGTTAACATATTTTTTGCTCAATTTTAGTTCTTTTTTTAATCTAATGTTTTGTTCTTTATTGTGTGATGATGAATTTAGAGGTAAAGAAGAATAATAATATCGGTCCTCCACTAACATAAGATAAGTGTCACAAAAATTAGTTTTCAACCATGGAAACAAACTAACAAAATAGTTAGTATAAAGTTTGGATTTCTGAATTATGCCGCTATGTGGCAACAGTAACTCCTTATGAGTGATCTTGGGTAGCAGGCTTAATATGGTTTGCTATCATATCGAGTCTTTTTAATACGTATATATTATGATTAACGTTATTCACTCGTAACTGGTGATTTAAAGTAGGAATTTTTATACCCTATAGAAAACCTTAGTACCCTATTTATTTTAAATAAATATCATTTTAAAATATTACATCCTATAAATACCTTTTATCCTTTATAGCAAAAAATCTAAATATAGTTACATCCT
>MDKF010960605.1:0-22530 GCA_026770625.1 Nicotiana glauca
ATAGAGAGTAAATAGAACCTAGCTGCTGGCCAGATAATTAAGCAATTAATCACAAAATTTAAGAAACAACCATATGAATTCTAATCATGGTTAAGTTAATGTTAAATAAAAATATTCATGGCTAAATCACAACCTCAGAACTATGGGTTTTATGCACTCATGATAGTATCAAACAAATTCATAAGTGTTGGATAATTGAAAATACTAAGAAAAGCTGAAGAAAATTAGGATCTCTTCGCTCCAGAATATTTCTCATCCGTATTTTCTCTTCAAAGTGGCGTCTCCCCTCTAAAAATAAGCTTAGTCTTGCTTTTATACATGTTGGGTAGGTCTAGGGTCGAAATAACCTTCTCCCGGGCAAACTTGGACAGGAGTATCGTCAAAGCGTCCAGCCCAACGCTAGGCGCCATCCCTGGTGCTGGTAAAATAAGCACACTATTCGGGGCATCACAAGTAGCATGAGGCACTGTCTGTGGTACTGAAAATCCTAGTTTCTATTTTCGTATGTTTTGGCTCTAATCGCACACCTTTAGCCCTCAATTGCTTTTGGATGATTACTACGCATAAAAATACCTTGAATTAATATAAATCAACACATTTTACATCCTAAATCCACGAAACAAAAGTAAAACATAAGGCGGTATACATATAAATATATATACTTTAAGTTAAACATCATATTCATTCCAAATCAAGTGTATCACTTTAAATTCCTTTTTTTCATCTCATTCCCTCCATTTTAAAAGATATGGCAAAAACTTTGAAAATAGTTCCCTAAAAAGAAGCTAATTCTACATCACGGTCGGCTGCCAAGGAGACTATTCCGCATATTGTTGTCGAGGAAACAATAGCGGAACCCCTTGAGTACATTCATACCAGGTAGGTGCTCGGTTGATACCGATTTCAAAATTGAGAAACTTCCATTCGTACCGAGTTGGTGTGAGAAGTTATCGAGGTACATCTGTTCGATCAGTGAAAACAGTCTCCCTACGGTCAAAAAGGGCTGTGACTGGTCTGATAAGCATATGGTGGTTCCCGGACCTGAGGAAGATATAACCGCCCATGTCAAGGGATATTAAGTGTTTTCACTTATACCTTTACGTTGGGCCCATTGGATCTGGTTATCATCCATATCTGATAAAGATACGAGGTATGCCTCGGTCAAATTAACCCTTTATTTTGGAGGATCGTGATCCTCTTCTGGTTTTTCGTGAGCAAAATTGATGGATGCTCGTTCATCGTCGACCACCTTATGTGCCTATACAGTCCCCAAATCTTTCGATTGGCCAAGCCATTTTTTCTGAGTGAAGACATCGGACCTGATCCCAACCGAGTATATGTTGTTCCCCAAGAAGTGGAACATAAAATGTAAGTAAAGTTTTGTCTTTCCCAAAACTTTCTTTTCCTTTTTCTTATAGATTTTTGGTGGTGATGCAGCTATTACTTGGGTCTTGAACGTATTCCCTTGACTCAAGGAATGGGTTGAGGGTATTTTGTCTCAAAATCCATATTCTAAGCACGCATGGTGCGAACTTTCAAAAGGCTGGTGGGAGGCCCGTTCTCATGGTGAGGTTCCTTTCCTAAGTGAATTCACTTGGTTTTCTTTTGTGTCACCGAGTTCTTACTCATTTTTTTTCTCTTTTTAGGTCTTCCCAAGGATGTCACAATGAGACCTTCATCCGGTGATGAGTATATCCCCGCTGAGTCCCTTGCTCCGAAACAAGGTGAGGAGAAGAAGAGAAAAAGGGGCTCTGAATTATCCGAACTCGAAGAATAAAAAATCGAGGAGGAGGCTGGTGTGCAAATCTAAAAAAGGCACCAATTCTGAAGTACCATCATTATTCTCTCTCCATTGGATGAAGGACGAATCTAAAGAAAATGAAAGAAGAAGAAGAAGAAGAAGAAGCCTCTGAACTGGTGGCCTGCGTGCAGTTGCAGTTAGAGGAACGAGGGGCCTCCGAATTAGAGAGAGGTGAGGCCAATCTGCCTCTAGCCAGGGAGGCCAACGAGGAGGTCATGGTCGGGGACAATGTGGAGACCGTGGTCGAGGTCAATGTGGAGTCCGTGGTCGAGGCCTCTCAGGATAAGGGTAGTGCCTCGAAGTATTTACTCAGCATGATAGACATCACCGAGTCACCCTCTTCATTGATTCTATGATCATTGAGGCTCAAGCAGTGAAGCCTCGCCCTAACAAGGAGGTCCATAGAGCGATAACCCCTTCCATGACTTTTTTGATGGCATAGATTCCATCGCCTCAGAGGATGTTACTGGATTGGGTGACTTAGAGTTGCCGAGGAAGAGTCTGTCATCGGGAACAAGTGGGCCCTTCTCAAGCTTGAAATTAAACGATCGATTCCTAGCCCCAAGCATCGATCTTGAATAGAAGTGATTGATTATTATCTTGATTCCATAAGATGCCCGTATCTTTTTTGCCCCCGTAGGATTGGCCAGTTACCTTCGGTGCTTGGTTGCTAAGGAAGACCAAGCCCAGCTGAACGAGATGGAAGCACCCTTCCTGTTCAATGATGCTCAACAGGCATTAAATCGGTTAACTTCAAACACCTCTTGATGATTTCTAGTTTGTACTTAAATCAATTTCTAGATGATCATAACTTATTTCTCCATGTTTGTAGGCTTCGTTACTTCATCACGAGACTTTTCTTCGATATCAAGAAGAGCTGAACCAGAATGAGGCCAAGATTCGAGTGCTTATTGAGAAGAGAGATGCTTACAAACTTCTCAGCGGGAAAAGTGAAGGGGAGGCTAAGAGCCTCCGAGCTGAGCTAGAGGTGTCTCAGAAGGAGCATGCTGACTTGGTTGAGCAGGTAAGAAGATTATTTGAGGTTAGTGATGATGAGTCGGCTACGATGACTAATGGTCCGAACCTATAGATCCAAAATAAGCTTGATCAAATCAAGCAGCTTCGGGCAGAGGTGGATGCAGTAAAGGCCGAGGCCGAAGAATTGAAAAGAAACATGGATTGCTTGGCCTCAGAAAAGGAGACTCTCGAGCACAACTAGCTTCGGCCGAGGTCCATGTTTGAGCTATAAAGGACAAAACCTTGGGGCAAGCCAAAAAGATCGAGGGGCTCCAGTCTCAGATAAATTCGGTCGTCTCTGATCGAGAAAATCTGGCCAAGGAGCTTGAGACAACCAAGTTGGACACCAATGAGGTTAAAGTCAATATATATGAGATGGTGGCCATTTATAAGGCCGATGCTGAGGCGGCTCAGGTTCGAGCAAAGGATATCATCGAGCACGCGAAGCGGGAATATCAAAAGGAGGCCCTTGAAGAATTTCATGCTCGGGGAGACTTATCAGCTGAGACTAAGAAAGCCAAGGAGCTCGAAGCCAAGGCCAAAAAGTTGGCTTATCTAGAGGATGATGATGGTTCCGAGGGTTTGAGCAGGTCCAAAGGTGGAGAAGACATCGAGGATGACGAGGCAACCCTCGACACTAGGCCACTTAGGCTCTTTGCAAATTTTTATGTTTATTACTTTATGTATTAGCTTTTGGTTGAGGCTATTTGGCCTTTGTATAAATTTGTATCAAGGCCATTTTGGCCTTTGCAAAAATCCTTAGATATGTGGATAAAGCTTCTTTGCCTTCAGAAATTTCTGAGTTTTCCCTTTCGTTTTATAATTTATATTTACAAAGATTAAAATGCCTTAGCATGAAATAGTTAGCTTATGCTCGGAGGTTCGAGCAAGCCTCGACTTCAACATTATTTTGTTTCTAAGGCATCGTCGGGGTTCCTTGTGACCGAAAATTTTACCCCAAAGTACTTATACTTTTCAAGATTATAGTTTGTTGAGGTAGCTTTTAGAACCAGTTAAGAATTTCTAAGGCCTTGTTATTTTGTTACGGGTCTCGGAAGTCTCCAAGCCATTTTGATTTGACCATAGCCTCTTTAGTTCGGTTGCTTCCCCCTGAGTTATTTGGACTTGTCTAGGTAACAGTCCCCTAATAGGGATGGTCATAGCCTTTAAAGTTCGGGCGTTTCGTAATAGGTCTTGTTCCCTCGAGCTCCGATATCCTGGACCGTCTGAGTTTGTTCTCGGGCGGTAGTCCTCGAGTGAGAGTAATTGTTTGAACTCGAATTAAGGTGGCCCTTGGTCTCGATACCTTTTGGGGATCGGATGTAGTAAATTCCTTGAGAAATGCAAGAAAGTTTTAAAGCACATGATATTTATCCGCAAGGAGACTTCTTTTATTCTTGTGCATAATAGTTATACATATGTACATACTTTGTGCCAGGGCTCGAGCACTTTATGCGAGCATAGCACATTTGACTGTTTGGCCCTTACAATAAATTCTACATATTGAAATCCTTTAATTGCGAAGTCTCCTTGCTAAACTCGATATCCGAGGGTGATTCCCCCCAGTATTCAAGGTTTATCGTAGAAAGAAGCCTCGGATACTGTTGAGGCAATCTTTGACATAGGTTCGTGACCGACCTTCTATTCTAGGTTGGCACAATCCACTTTTGCCTTGCTAAAAACCTTGTCGGAAACCTCTTTGGGGCAAGAGCGGTTCAAGGGAAAAAGTGTGCAATGCGTGCTTTCAGACCTAAAAATCTGTATCGCTTTTTGTTGGTTACCTACAAGTGTTAGTTCAAAAATAAGTAAAAAGGAAATGAATAGGGTTGTACCTTAGCAGTAGTATCACTTCAAGTGAGTTATGTTCGAGTTATTGGGCAGTAGTTCACTGTTAGCCCCAATTTGGTACGGTCCTTCCCAGTCCGGCTTCAACTTCCCTTCGTTCGGGTTTTGGGTATTCAGTGTGACCTTCCTTAGTACTAAGTACTCGATATTTAATTATCGAACGTCGGCCCTTCGGTTGTAATATCTATCGATCCGCTATTTTTGTATGGCCGGACAAGGGTGGCTTTGCTCCTTTCATCTAATAGTTCCAGGCTCTTACTTATGGCTGCAGGATTACGGTCGAGCTCGAGGTTCGTCCGCGACCCAACAAAGGTTCTGAGGATGGGGGATTCTTGAGGCGAGAAACTAGAATCAGTAGAGTCTAGCACCGTGCCTATCCATCCCATCCCCGTATCTTTACATTTATTGCATTATATACTATATTGTATTATGTCTCATATATAAAGGGAATCCATTCCACTTTGTAAAGGGATGATGTTGCTCCAACTATTCTCCACCATGTCAATAATATCTCTCTCTCTCTCTCTCTCTCTCTCTCTCTCTTCTCTCTAACTTTCTCGAGGCCGCTCTCCGCGTTTATTGCTTTCATAATTATTCTTCATTTATTGTTTGGTATTGTCCAAAAAGAGCTTTGCTTGATCACATTTCAACTGTTATCCAATTCTTGACTACACCCGATAGCTCGAGATCGAGCCCAGATATTAGCCTCGAGGTCCTCCATCAAGCAGTCCAAAGCCAGGGCACCAAGCCCTTCGGTTTGATTACTGCCCCGTTTTAGCTTGTATTCTATCGTTGAACTTCGTATTGTTAGCATCATATGCTCTAACAACTAGTATAAAAATAGATCACACATTTTTAGAATCTCATTTGAAAATTTAATTACCGTTACCATTTTTACGGTAAACAGTTTGGCACCCACCGTGGGGCTAAAAATAATAGTGATTATTTTTTTGTTGGTTTCATTACAAAAACGCAAGTGGTCTTTCACACTTTTTCTGGTTCGAGATCTTTGATTTCAGGTCAAAATGTCTGGCTCGGTAAATAAAGTTGAGAACGATAACCCCAAAAACCACATAGAAAATGGCATGACTGTTTCAGCTTTCGAAAATCAACCACAGAATCCCAATGATGCGCCCAGACCGATTCTAGTGGAAGCGGATTCACAAGATGCACAACAGGTCGATGAAACCTCACACACGGACGGAAACATACAGCATGGCGACCAACTAGAAGCCCAAAAAATACTGGTGCTGGAAGTGCATGAAGTTAGTCTTCTTGATATTTCTGAAATGTTGCAGGCACAGCAGTTGGCTATCGCTCAGTTACAAAGACATCCGAAGACTCCTAGCACAGTAGCGCCAGAAACTACTCCTCTTGCCGAACGGGTATCGGAGAGGTCAAGCAACAACGGATCAGTAGTTGATCCTGCCATCGTGAGAATGCTGGAGGATCTCACCAAAAGGATCGAGTTAGGCGAGAAAATGATAGGAGCTAACGATAAGAAGGTCGAAACCTATAACTTCAGAGTTGACAAAATCCCGAGCGCACCTCTGGTCCTGAAAGGTGTAGATTCGAGGAAGTTCGTGAAACAGTCATTCCCAGAGGAAGCGGCTCCAAAACCCATTCCAACAAAGTTCAAAATGGCAGAACTCCCAAAATACAACTGGACCCTGGATCCCAATGAGCACGTCACTGCCTACACGTGTGCGGTGAAGGGCAACGACATAAAAAACAATGAGATCGAGTCACTCCTGTAGACATGTGATTTTTGACCCCCCCCCCTCCCCCAAGATCTTTTATATTTTAGCGTAAATATTTAGTTTAGGTTTAGTATCGCTCTCTCTACATTATTTTATCAAAAAATATATATAAAAAAAATATTTACCCTTATTATAGCTAGTTGATATTTTAGTTAGTTTTATTTTTGAAACAAAGACAAAAATAGTCTTGGCATTTTATTTTCCAAAAAAATAAGAAGAAAAAGTTCAAAAATATTTTACATTTTAGTATATATTGAGTAGTATTTAAATGTCATTAATATAGTAATTATGTGTCTTCTCTAATATTTTTATTATCTTAAATATACTAGTATCTTTTTAAAGCTATTTTTAATTTATTTTTAGAATAAAGAAAAGAAATGAGAAAAAAGAAACCCAAAAAGACATGGTCCAACCCAATAACCCTTAGCCCATTCTTCCAAACCCATTAGCCCATTTAAGTGCAAGATTTAATTCTAGCCATATATTTCCTTCTAATCCATCATCCCTTCCCACTTCCGTATAAAATAGCCAATTATAGAAACCCTACCCTAAGTTTTTCAATCCCTACACCTAGAGCTAACCTGAAAAAGCCTATTAGATCCCTAAGAGCTCACAGTCGCCACACATCTTCCACATAAAGACCATCTGCTCATAGAATTTAGAGGAAGAATCCAATTAAGTAAATGAGAGATTAGGCAAAAAAGTTGTCGTAAACATGAAAACTTTTTATCATATTTCTTCAATAGCTGAAGACCGGTTCCAGTGATCTCCTTCGTGGTCATAATCCGACGAGCTTTCAAAACCCACGACGTTCGCGGAAATTATCGTTTGAGGTTGCCGCTCCGAGCCCGCTTGAGCCCTGTTATGTTATGGGTTTTACTCAATATGGTACAAAACCAAGGTAGTTGTTTGAATGCTTGATGTTGCCGGCGAGGTCCAGGTTGAGCGCCGGGGACGTTCGAGGTGGCTTTTCGAGGTCCCTGTTCCGTCGTTCATCTGAGATCCGGATCTGTCGAAGCTTTTCGAATTCCATGTAAGTTCTGTCCTCCTTAGAGTTGTAACTGGTACCGTCCTTCCATAATGAAAACTTGGAGATTTTTGTATCATAATAGAGTGAAGAAAGTTTAGTCCAAAAAGGTTGGTCTGATTCTTCTTTTACAATTCGTATACTGACCTCCTCGATGCTTCTGATGTCAATGTTTAGTTTTTTCATTTGATTTATAATTTGTTGTTCTAGTTGATATTTTTATCCATGTTAGAAAAACTATTTTGTTATTATATGAGAAAATTATATCTAGATGTAATTAGTTTAAGTGGGCTTACGTCAATACTATTATTTGTTCCATTAACATTTTTATAGTTTTGCTTTCACGTCAGATTTATCTTAGGAGCTATAAATTAATGATATGGAAGATTTATGGTCAGATGTTAATTTTTGGATATTTTCTTAGCATTAATGGGCCAACATTGGGATTGGATTCAATTTGCTAGATGTTAGGTGCACGACCCATTGCTCTTGGTGTTGGACACTGTATAGGCATTGGGATGCTATTCGTCAATTGAACAATGTCAAATTAGATAATGTATGGCCCTCGTTTTAATTAAGTGTGGTTTAATCATTTAGAACTCGAGGTGGGCCATTTAGCAAACTTTCATGGCCCTCGCAAAGTGCAAGCGCGTAGTTGCTTTAGGTGCGTGTTTAATAATATTACCTTCTTAAACTCGGGTGTGCATTTTATGGGACCCAAATCCAAATTCCAAAACGTTGAATAAAATATGTTTAGGATTGCGGGTGCATTTCAGGTGACACGATCCAGAGACATATTTTCAACGACGTTCAACATTTCTTTAAAAAATTGAAAAAAAGTAGTAAAAAGTTAAAATTTGCACATAGGTTCATAATTGTATAAAATCAGCTAATTAAGCCAGTTATGACAGTTGAGCGACCGTGCTAGAACCACGGAACCCGTGAATGCCTCAACTTTCTCCCGGGATAACAGAATTCCTTACTCGAATTTCTGGTTCGCGGTTTGTTAAACAGAGTCATTCTTTTCCTCGATTCGAGATTCTAAACCGGTGACTTGGGATACCATAAATCTCCAAAGTGGCGACTCTGAATCTTTTCAATAAATCCCGTTTCGATTGTCATTTCAAGTTGAAAATAACTCCCTATTCATTATTCCCTCTTCGGGGGTGTAGTAGTAAAAAGGAGGTGTGACAACTCCTACTAAAGAAATTTGGAGAAACTCTCTCGAAGGGGGCAATAATGTGGTACCACAACCTCGCTCCCAACTCCATAGATTCGTTCGCTATGTTGGCAAACTCTTTTGTAAGGGTAAACACCAGTGCCATCAAGGTAGCAACAAGGCAGTCCGATATATTCAAGATTAAGCAGAGGGAGAATGAAATGCTGCGAGAATTCGTGTCTCATTTTCAGACAGAACGAATGGAGATACCCCCGGTCTCCGATGACTGGGCAGTTCAGGCCTTCACTCAAGGCCTAAATGAACGAAGTTCGGTGGCATCAAGGCAGCTGAAAGAAAATCTAATCGAGTACCCCACCGTAACCTGGTCGAATGTCCACAACCAATACCAGTCAAAGATCGGGGTCGAGAATGACTAGCCGGGAGCCCATTTGGGCTCAGTATACCTGAGCAGGATCTTAGAGAAAGAGTCAAGATCGAATAAAGAGAGATACTAGCCATACCCCCATGATAGGAGAAACGCTCCAACGTGTAATCCGCCCCATAATGTCTGATTTCGATGGATATGCAGGGCTAATAGGGGCGCCCTGCCTATCAGAGTATAGCTTCAACATCGATGTGTCAATCATCGTGTTAGCCATTAGCAAAATTAGGGACGCCTGATAGCCCAAAAAGGTACACTCGAATCCTTCCCAAAGGAAAAACAATTTGATTTGTGAGTTTCACAACTTGCACGGGCACCAAACCGAAGATTGCAGGCAGCTCTGAGAAGAAGTGGCCCGACTGCTCGATAACGGGCACCTTCAGGAATTTCTCAACAACCGGGCTAAAAACCAATCCCAAGAAGGATAAAAAACCAAATAGAACAAAGTAGACGAGCCCCAACATGTTCTCCACATGATAAACAGCCAGACACATTCAAAATAACAGACCATTTAGCAGCCGCCAAATAAGCGCCGGAACTCGAGAGCGCTGTCGGCACCAAGGTATAATTACCCCTCCTTCTTTCTATCCTGTACTTCACGATAACTCTTGTGTAGGCCAGTGACCAATGCAATCGGGATGCCACTCCGGCTCGAAGGCCCTAAGTCTTTAAAGCGTTTGTTGCACTCTTTTCCTTTGATCTGTTTTTTATCCCGAAATGGGTTTTTACTGGCAGGGGTTTTTAACGAGGCAACACCCATGCACTTACTAAGAAGGATTATGTGATCCTACGGGACTTTCTTTGCAACCAGGCCTGCTCCGGGAAATGAGGAACAAAGCTCCAATAGGAAATGATGTACCAGACAAAATAGTCCAAAGAGCTGTGCCCGCACGAGCCGAGCTTGCAACAACAAAATAGCACGTATTTACACCAAGCAATAAAGAATATCTTTCAGCATCTTATACTCTAGAAAAGGGAATTTCGGCATGCTCACAGCAAGGGTCCCTCCACCAAATGCATCCCGAAGTACTCGGAGACTTAGCGTCAATAGTTTGGAACCCGCACGACCCCAGAGTCGAAACTCGGGGCTCATAAGGCCGTAACAATGTAATTTCGAGCTCAGGAATAACTACCTTCGAGCCTAAGCAAATTCGATGACTCAAAGACTGTCACCAATTACCGTACACTAGGAAACCCGAGGCTGTAAGACCCCGAGAGGGAAAACTCGATATAACCAATTCTATTATAACAAGGAAACAAAAATTGTAAGACCTCAACAGGTATGATAAACTATAAGACATCAACAAGCATGACAAAACTGTAAAACCTCAATAGCCATGAAAATTTTGTAAGACCTTTCTACAGGCATAAAACTCAATCCCGAAGTTTAGGCTATACGTCACATTTGTAAGAATCCCGAAAGGGCATACCCTTGGTGTAAATGCCTAAACTATCAGTCGGGATCAAAATAGCTCCGGCCAAACACATATGACTACGGTCAAAACGGCTACACCAGCCAAATTAATGCAACTCGGGGACGCCTGACTATCACTAACAAAATCGCAAGCCATTACTTCGAATATACTTAAAAAATAACCGGTTAAAAAAGGCTTCCCTCAAAAGCCAAATGAGCTTCGACCATGTCAGCTCCAAATCACAAGGCTTCGAGCTACCCATCCTACGAGCGAAGAACCTTCCGAGGTGCTCGAACATCGCCGCTAACGGCTTGAAATCGAGGTTCTTCTAGAAACGACGATAGGTCAGGCATAATTATTTCAAAAAGACCTTAATGAGAGGAAAATAAAGCCTACAAAATGCCCAAGGGCAAAAGCGTAAGAGCCATTATCACCATCCAAACAAGCTTCCAGGCCGCACACTAAAAGGTCTCAATGACAAAACAACATAACAACCACTGTCGCCAGCTTGAAAATTAAAAACTTAAGGATTAAAATAAGCTCGAGTCGTAACCCAATTCGGAGACCGGATCCAAAATAGATAATTATACATGCCTAAGGGCCAAATATATAAAAGGTCCCTCCGATCCAAGGCGTAAGAGCAACTATCGCCAGCCCGTGCAAACATAAAACTCGAGGGTAAATTGAGCTCGGGTCGGATCCTGACTCGGAGACTGAGCCTATAGATGGTTAAAGTGTGCAAGCCTAAGGGAAAAATATAAAAGCCACTATCGCCGGCTTAACAGATATCGGGGCCTTTTTATAGGTTCAGAGATTTCTATCAATCCAAAGGTCGAATCGACCTTATTGAAATCCAAACAAACAAGAGTACAGAAGATACAAACTACGCGATTCCCCCTCTTATTTTTACATACTGGCGGTGGAGCACAACCTCAACCTACAACATATTATGAAAGCTATATGCACAAAGAAGATGGTAGGGAATAGATGTTCCCCTTTTCGCCAGCTATGGCCCATTGGCCTCCTCCTCACCATCCTCGGCATCGGACGAAGGAACTTGGCATCATACTCTTCTCCTTTGGCTTGCTCGATCTCCCCTGAGAGATCAAAGCACATGGCATGAATCTCCTTGAGGATTTCCCTCTAGAATCTCTACCTCACATATTCCTTGCTATAGCTTGCACGATCGAGGGTCCTCTTCAGCTCAGCTTTAGCAGCGACATCGCTCTTTGAATAGGCCACCAATTTCTGCCCTACCTTGGTATGATTCATCAAAGCCTCGGCCGGATATTTGCCATCTTGGTTTTCTCCCTTGAAAGCTAGGATGAGAGCCTTGGGATCATCTCCGTTCGAGCAGAATCGTTCCTATGGGCGGTCTGGATTTGCGCCTCAAGAGCGAAAACTCCGCCTTGAGCTCTCTCCTTGGCCACAAAATAGTCATTCACATGTGCCTGCAGCTCGGTGAATTCGTGTTTAACTTGGCCAACCTCGCCCTAGAGTTGTCTCAGCTCATACGCCTTGCCCTTCAACTGAAATAGCAAAACATCAAGACGCCAAGATAAAAAGGGAATACAAGCCGGCATGAAATGCAGGGTACCTGTTTCTTTAGGAGGGCTTCCCAGACCCGGCTCCAGTCCACCTCATGTCTTAAAGAGACGAGATTGCTATCCTTTGCTGCACAAAGAATCTTAAGGGATTTCTCCCTATCCAGAGCCCCCCAAAACGGGACCTCGCAACAAAGTAGGTGGGCTTTAAGTCTGTCGAAGGTTTATGAAAGAAAGCCAGATAAGGAAAAAGAAGAAGAGCGCAGGCCAGAACATTCTTATAGCAGTCGAAACTCACCATAAGGCCAAAATGCTAAGCCTCACCACAGGTCGAAGCAACGTCTGGTGGAGTACCACTCCCAAAAGGTCGTTGATCGACCGAGTCACTTCTCCTCAACCGCTACCAATAGGTTGCCTCACTACAAGCCTTTTCGCACCCCGGAACATCTTTCCTTTTATTGGCACTCCTTGATCCCGAGGCTAGCAACTTCTCCTCCTCCCCCGAGGGACATGGCCTCACTTGAAAAGGACTCCCGATGCCTACGATAGATAAATCAAATAAGCTAGCAGGAAAGATGCCATTTCTTAGGAGGTAGAGCGAAAAATGCCGGGCACATACCATGATGATTCACCTCCTATCTCCCTTTTGACAGATGTCGCTACCGGCGCCTATCATAAATCGAGCAAGCTGCCATCTTACGAGACCACTCGGCTAAGTCAGGGACCTTACAGGCAACCAATGCATTGCTCCAAATAAAGAACAGAAAGATATCATTACGGAGCCAGCCTCAGGTTGAAACGAAGACAGTTCATATGAAGCACTTACATATGAAGTTCCATTTCTCAGGAAATGGTAGAAATTCTCCAGGATTACATCGATCGTTTGGATTCGAATAAACCGATTCATCCACCATGGTCCTCATCCTCATCGCTTCCAATGATAAAATTTCGGGAGGATCGATGCTGAAGAGCAATCAAACCCCGGTAGTGCAATAGCTGATACAACCTCACGAGGTGGCTGAGGGTAAATTCTATCCCGGCCTTTTTGGCAAAATATCTCATCGCTTGCACTATTCTCCAAAGAGACGGATGAACCTGTGCCAATGTTACTTGATATCTTTGACAGAAATCCAGCACGACCCGGTTTGGGAACCTAGCGCGAAAACATGAGTATATATGCTCAAAAATCCCTCAACATAAGTCATGACACTCTTCTCTGGGAAAGTACTTAGAGAATCGCACTTTCCTCCCATCTAGATTTATTTCTGATCAGCTCAACATTTTCCTCCCTTACTGATGAAATAATCCTCGACACATGCTCTCAATGGCCCGGAACAATGGGAGGTTTCCCCGGTATGACAGCACTCCTCGAGGCAAAACATCCTGAGCCTCACTTTCCCGACATCGAAGGCGAGCCATTGGCACCGACTGAATGTAGAATGCAGGGGAGACACCCCTCTACCCGATGATCGGATGTCGAAGTAGCGGCCATCGCTACGGCAAAGTAGGGGGAAAAGTAAGGATCTGAGTAAAATCTTCTGAAATAGGGAATCGGAAGGACTAGCACGAAGCGCCAGGCTCTGCAGAAGAGATAGCCTTGTTAATAACAACAAATTAACCAATTAAGAGACAATTGACAAAATATATAGGGGAAAAGCAATAACTGGACGCTTACCCAAGAAGGCCAATTAATTCTGGCCGCATTAACATCACCCTATCCTAAGGGAATGTTCTGGCGGAATCACACTGGATCCCACATAATCCAGAAAGACTGAGGGACCTCGGGGAGACCCATGATGTCACAAACATCAGTTCAAGAGGAGTTGTTGATTTAAGCCTGAGGCATGGCCAGTTTTAGGGCCCCGGTTGGTCCGGGAGCAGGCCCTGAAGGGATGACGCTGAGAGGCAAAAGCTAAAATGCAAAAGCAAAAGGGCAAGGAGAAGGGCTGACAGAGTGAAAACTCTTTTCGTACGTTTTAGAAAAGAAAAACGTCTTTACACTGTTCATTCCTCAGGGGGCAGCATACCAAGCAAAAGGGAAGGTATACAAAAAGGACTCGGAGACTACTCTCTGTCACTACTATCTTTTCCCTTATCGGGGGCAATCAAAAGCGCTAGTCTTTCCTCCACTGCACGGGCCTCCTTAAGATCAACTGACAGGTTGATGCCTCTGGCCCCGAGTTCCTCCAGGGTCTCTCTCCTCGCCTCCGCCTTAGCATGCTCGATAGCTTGATTTAGCTTCTGCTCAGCTGCTATGGATATGTCACGAGCTATTATATGCGTTGTGGTCGCGTCCTCCAGATAAGTAGCAGCATCTTGTTCGACCTCGGACTTAGTCGTGGCCGAAGCATCAACCTCTCTGCGAGCATCCTTGAGAAGATCCTGGGATGTTACCAACTCCCCGGCCGCTATTTCATTTCGCTCTCTCAACCCGGAGATCTACGCATTCAATTGATTAATATACGAGCCACTCAACTCGATTTACGTGATAAGGGTAATCCAATGAATATACGAATACAGAACATATGTAAATACGGGGTAAAAGTTCGAGTACGTGCAAGGCAAAGTACCTGAGTAGCAAGATTGTCCTTCTCCCGGAGCACCATTTCCAAAGCGGCCCGAAGTTCCCCCAACTCTTTATCTCCCCAGGCAGAGCGAGCCTTCGAATCCCGCAGCTACAAAGTAACTTTTTTACGCTTATTCTCATGGTAAGAAAGCTCCCCGTGGAGCCCGGGGATGGCATGATCTTACATCTCCTTACACTTCGGCATAACGAAAAAGTTATAAAGACAAAGAATGATGCTCGAGGATGAAAGAAATACACGATAAATGACTATCACATGCTACATGGACTTCTCTACTGTTTTAACAACACCAGGAATATCAAGATCATCTCTATCAATAATGCCATAAAAAATGGTGGCAATAAAGTCTCCCCCTTGGAGAGGAGCCCCCACTGTGGCGCTGATCATCCTGTGGGCATCCCTTAGTTTCCCCAACGAGACTTGGAAGCTCGACATTAAGTCATTAAGGTCGCCAATTTCTCCAAGTGGCAACCCACATTCGTGGAAGGCTCCGAGCCCCGATCCTTCAGGGCCAACATCAGCAGTTCCCCTGGCAGAAGCTACAGCAAAACTGGCCCGCAATTCAAAGCTACATCAACATCCTCTTCAAGGACCCCCAGCCCTCGAGCCCGACCGGAGCCAGTCGTTCTGGACTCAGTGGCCTCCGACCGAGGCTCCTGCAAGTCTCTAACACTCTACCTCATTTTCCTCCTTAGCGGGCTTCCATCATCATCCTCTCCTTCGGTATTAGGATTCAAATTTGAGGACAAAGTAGTAGTCCCAACAACGGCTCGATGCTCGAGTGACCCGATTTTCTTTGCCACAGGACAGACAACAGATGCCCTACTTTTCCTCTTCTTGCTCATGTCAGGCTCCAAGGCCCCTGGTTCACCATCATGGGGTAGCCTCATCTACATATTCTTGCCAAGATTTGCACCAGCGCATTAAACGCAATACGCTTTTGCTAAAGGCTTAGAAAGGAACACAAACTACAAAGCATAGGCAGTAAAGGAACCTCACCATGATTCTTATCTTCCCAACTCTTCATAGCCAGGATGTTCTAAGACCGAACAGAATATGGAAACTTCTTGCTCATCCACCCGATCCATACAGACAAATCCAGGACCACCTCCGGGTGCCAAGCGACGGCTGGATTAAGCACAAAGAGATTGTTATGTGAAAAGGAATAGTAGTTAGAAAGCGGTTAAGGGGAAAATTTCTTATGTCGAGCATTCCACCTCTCTAGAAAGAGCATCCTCTGGGCTGGAATGACATCCGAGGTCTTTACTTGAATAAACCTGCTCATCCATCCTCGATCCTTTCCCTCATCGACACTCGTGATAAAAGATTTTTTGGATCGATGGAGGAGCCTAATTAAGCCTCAATATAGTCAAGGGTTATACATCCCGATCAGACTATTGAGGGTAAAAACCTCACCTTCAACCCCTTCGGTGAAATGACAAAGCATCAACACTATCCTTTAAAAAGAAGGGTAGATCTGACCAAGTGTCACTTGGTATCGATCCCAGAAGTCGAGGATAACCGGGTTGATCTCCAGGGGAGGAGAATCGATAGATTTATCAGAGCCCAGGGTGAATAAGTAGGTGTATACATGAAGGAAGCCAGCCTTAAAATCAGTTATATTATTGTTGGGACCAGGAATCTCTACCTCCACTGCCTCGCTTCATCAGCAGTCCTTCCTTACCTTGCTAATATCAGTCACGATGCTAATGTATCGAGACACGTGCTCACATCGGCCCAACATAGATGACGTATCAACATCAAAATCCTCTGATGTGTTGATATCAAGTAGGTTATATTGGTCCAAGGAGGGAATTGCTCTAGTTTCTTCCTTAGGTGATCGGCATGATGATGCAGTGTCCTTTCATCGGGGAACCATCCTAGAGGTCCTAGCCATGTCAATGATAAGAAGTCTTCTATGGAAAGAAGAAAGAGTGACAAATACAAAATTCTAACTCGTGGGCTTGTAAGTGGGAAGTGTCTAGCAACTGGCGCATTTATAGGAATCGCTGAGGGAGTAGAAAGGATGAGCCAATGGCAGGTCATGGGTTTCTCGATAACCGCATCTGATGGCGGCCTTGCACAGTTCTCTAGGGCGTGGCATTTAATTCTATTAAACGGTTGACGTCATGACAATGATGACCTTGATACAATGGTTCAAAATCATTTCCTATTACCTCATTCTAGGAAACGCGTAGACTATCTGTATGCGGTGAAATTAGGGGAGTCTATTTCTTGCCACTAAGGTACATTCGAGGAGTCATATCAGCATCTCGAGGCTGCAGGATTAAGATTGAGCTCCCTCCCCCGAGGTTCATCCGCGACCCAACAAAGGTTCCGAAGTTGGGGGATTCCCGAGGCGAGCAACCAGAATCAGTGAGTCTAGAACCGTGCCTAGCCGTCCCATCCCCGTATCTTTACATTTATTCCTTCTCCTATATAAAGGGAATTCATGACTTTTTGTAAAGGGTTGATGTTTCTCCAACCATTATCCACCTTATCAATAATATCTGTCTCTCTCTTCTTTCTAACTTGCTCGTTCTTATTAGCTCGAGGCCACTCTCCGCATTTATTGCTTTCATACTTGTTCTTATTGCTTTCATCCTTGTTCTTCATTTATTTGTTGGTATTGGACTAAAGAGCTTTGCTTGATCATATTTCAACTATTATCCTGTTTCCGACTACCCCCGATAGCTCGAGATCGAGACCAGATATTGGACTTGAGGTCCTCCATCAACCAGTCCAAAACCAGGGCAGCAATCCCCTCGGTTTGATTACTGCCCCATTTTAGCTTGTATTTTATCGTTAAACTTCATATTCTTAGCATCACATGCTCTAACAACTAGCATAAAAATTGATCACGTATTTTTAGAAACTCATATACAAATTTAATTATCGTTACTATTTTCACAATAAACAAATTCCTTTATTTCATATTGGAATCTAATACTTGGTTCTCGGACTTCAACTGGTATTAGAGATTCGGCGCCGTAAACCAATGAGAATGGGGTACCCTATTATTGGACTTCGAGGTCATGTGGTATGCCCATAGAACTTCGGGTGGGATTTCCTTCCATTTTTCTTTGACATCGGTTAACCTCTTTTTGAAGGTTTTGGAGTATGGTTTTGTTGGTCATTTCTACTTGTCCGTTCCCACTAGGGTGATAAGGTGTTAATAGGATCCTTGTGATATTATGTTCTTTGAGAAATTTGGTCACTTTTCTACCGATAAATTCTTTTCCGTTGTTGCACACAATTTCGAACGGCATTCGGAACCAACATATAAATTGGTCCCAAATGAAGTCGATGACTTCCTATCACGACCCAAATCGATGGGCCACGACGGGTAACCGGTACCATACTCAATCATGTACCAACATAACGTATATTTCGTATTATTTTATCATAGGTAAATGAACCGGAGTAAAGTATGAGGGAATACAAACTTATACATATGATATATTGTCCTATAAGACCAAAATGATCGCTCATATACTGAATATAGGCCAACAAGGCCATACAATATTTCATACACATGACATATATCTAAAATCCTCTAAGAGTACATAAATATCATAAGGCCGAAATAAGGCCCCGACATACCTATCGATACTTGTCCAATGCATACAGACCAAATAGGCAACTCCGGAGCAAATTGAGCGCACCAATACCTTACCCTGAGCGGATAGCTTACTCGGAGGGTTCTCAACCTGTCTATTGGGACCTGCGGGCATGAAACACAACGTCCTCACAAAAAGAACGTCAGTACAAATAATATACCAAGTATTGAGGAATCAAAATCAGCAAATAATAGCCATGAGAGAAATACGGAGTAAAAGACTCAACATGTATATCTGAATAGCTCTATGAATCATTTAATACTAATAATGTCATGCATATGCATATAAATGTCATGTCGTGCAAAGGTACATGTGTTCACAATATCATCAAGGATCTGAGGGAATCCCATCATATCATCACGGCCACTGTGAGCGAAATCATCAATGTATACCAGCTGATCAAGTGGTGGTGCGTATATAACGCCGTAACCTTTTCCCATACACACACACACATACACACACACACACACACACACACATATATATATATATATATATATATATATATATATATATATATATATATATATATATATATATATATATATATATATATATATATTTTATTTAGCTTTAGAACTAGTTAAACTGACGTTCAATGAACAAAAGAGTCAAAAATAAATTAGTAAATAAGAGTAGTAAGTTTTGAAAATTTTAAAATATATGATATATGGTTCTTCTATAAAATATAAGTTTAATAATTCTATTCTTAAAAGATTTATGAACAATATATGAAAAGCATAGAAGAAGTGTAATTTATAAGTTTAATAATTCTAGACTAAAAAATTTAACCAATATGTGAAAACCATAGAAGGAATTAGAGATAGTTTATGTCACGACCCAATTCCCAAACACGGTCGTGATGGCGCCTCTCGTGAAGACAAGGCCAGCCAACGGAATAACGATGCCCCTTTTTAATAGTTAACAAACATAAATGAATGAATAATACAACTTAATGGCATTAATAACTGATATTTACCCCCCAACACAGCCCGACCAGGGTGTCACAAGTCACGAGCATCTAAAGAAGCCTGAACACAACTACAGAGTCTGTAAATTTACATGAATCAAACTTAAAATCAAAGAAGGGAAAATCAGGTGTCGCGGATGCTGGCGGTCACCTTACTCCGCTACAATAGTGATACCTTCAATCAGCTCAAAACCCGCTACCGGGTGAACAATACCTGCAACTGCACACGAGGTGCAGGGAGTAAAGTGAGTACTCTAACTCAATGAGTAATAAGAGTAAATAATAACTGAGCGGTAAGAAAACACGTAAAGCACTCCATCATGCGATATAGGACAGTAAGATCCTTGAGAAAACAGTAATTCCATGACAATACTTCAGAAAATATCTGGCTCAGTTAAAAACCTCTTTCGAAAATATCCTTTTCCTAACAATCAAGCAATTGAATGCGTAATCAGATAGTGCAAGTCCGCACATAAATCAACCCCTCGGGCACATCACTCCATTACAAATAACACCAGGGTATCTGGTAACAGTGCAAGAAATAGTATGAATACCAATGATATAAGAGTGATGAATGCCATGCCACGTAGCACAAATAGGAACCAATGCATGAATGCAATGCAATGCACATGACCGCTGCAGCGAACAGCCCGATCCATTTGGGTACCCGCGCTCACTGTAGGGGTTTAGACTCCGGAGGAGGCTCCTACAGCCCAAGCGCAATATCAATATCACACCGCTACAATGCACAGCCCGATCCATCCTCAGTCCAAAAATGCACACATAACACTGTTGCAGTGCGCAGCCCAATCCATGCTCAGTTTAGAAATGCACATAAGCCCCTTGGGCAATAGTAAAATAGCAGTTCTCGGATCAAAACGTCAGTAAAATATCATTTAAGTTTTCAAATCTTAGAAAGATGGCTGAGTTTGCAAAATAGTATTTAAAACCTTGGACCGAGATCAAATAATATGCAAAGTAATGCAAAAGAGTGATATCAATCCCTGAAGGATTCAATAATCGGCACTAAGCCCAAAACATGGCAATCGGCCCAAATCATGATAGCATCGAGTAGGTTTCAATCAATCACGCAGAAAAATCAAAATCCAGGACGGACCAAGTCACAATCCCCAACGGTGCTCTACCCCACGTTCATACCTGGCATGAAAGTCACCACGATACAGCACTATGATGTGCAAATCCAGGGTTTCAAACCCTCAGGAAATCATTTATAAGTATTACTCACCTCAAACCGATGAAATTCCTCGCTCGCGATGCCCTTGCCCCTCAAATTGGCATCCATGCGCATCGAATCTAACCAAAATTAGAGTGAATACATTACAATATGCTAAAGGAACAATACCCAATCGAAAAATATCAAGAATCTCAAAACTAGCAAAAACCTGAGCCTCGGGTCCGTCTCTCGAAAAATTATGAAACTCATATCACAGGATTCCTCGTCTCGCCACGAGTCCATACATATCAAATTCCCAAGAATCGGAGTCCATTTGACCCCTCAAATCACAAATTCTCATTCGAAAACCCAAGCCCTAGTTCTTCACTTTTTAACCAAATTTCCATGAATTTAAATGTTTAAATCATAATTAGATGATGTTTCTAGGCCATAGGACTTACCTCCAATTGATTCCCAGTCAAAACTCTTCAAAAATCTCGTCAAAGGCTCCCAAGCTCGCTCAAAAATGGTGGAAAATGAATCCAAGTAACGGATGAAATGTTCTTAAAACATTCTACCCAGGTGACAAGTCCTTCTATGCGAACACGAGGATCCTCTCGCGTTCACTATGACCAAATTTCCACCTCCGCCAAAACAACCTACGCGAACGCTGTTGCACTCACACGAACGCGAAGGTCTGGAACCTTAAGCTTATGCGAACGCGTCTCTCCTACGGGAACGCGAAGGGCAACAGCCCTGGAACCTTCACTCGCCCAAACACTCTACAAGATCGCCACCCTGGAACGCGAACACAGTGAACAACCAGACGACCTTCCGCGAATGCGAGCCACTAAACGCGAACGTGAAGGCCAAAAATCTTGGCCCTCAAATTACGACTACGCATTCGCGACTCACCCATGCGAACGCAAAGAACAACTTTCTGCAACACCAACAGATGAAAAACCTGCAATCCTTAAGGTCCAAAAATGGTCCGATTGACCATCTGAAACTACCTCGAGGCCCCCGGGACCTCAACTAAAAACACCAACACCTCTTAAAACCTCATACGAACTTGTTCCAATCCTAAAAACACATCCAACAGCACTAAAATCATCAATTCACGACGGATTCAAGCCTAGGCTAAATCAAAACTTCCAAAACTCGCATTCGATCACAAACCCGATCTAAACACCTCCGAATCAACTGAAATTTTGCACACATGTCCAAAATCACCTAACGAAGCTACATCAACTCTCGGAATTCCATTCTGACCCTCGGATCAAAATCTCACCTATCAACCGGAATTCGCCAAAATTCCAACTTCGCCAATTCAAGCCTAATTCTACACCGGACCTCCAAATTTAATTCCGATCGCACTCCCAGGTCACAACTCACCTCCCAGAGCTAACCAAACTATCGGAACTCACATCCGAGCCCTCTAACTATAAGTCAACATCCGGTTGATTTTTCCAACTTAAGCCTTCTTAAAAGAGACTAAGTGTCTCATTTCTTATCAAAACCATTGCAAATCAACCTAATTATACAAGATACGGATAATGAAGCATAAAGAAACTAAAAATGGGGAAAACAGGACGGTAATACCTAAGACGACGGGTCAGGTTGTCACAGTTTAACTGTTTAATAGTTTATGTCACGACCCGGCTTTCCCGCCATCAGAGTCGTGATGGCGCCTACTCGTGGTAGCTAGACAAGCCAACTTAGTTACCTTTTCCATTCTAAACAATTTTTTTTTACAGTTTATAGCATCAATATATAACATTAAAACTAATAAGAACAATAGCAGAAGTCTGTCTAATAATTACGAATCAAAACGCGGAACAGTCAGATATAGCCTCTACCCAAGATTTGGTCACATTACTCATGAACTTCTAAAAATAAACTAAATACAAAGGTCTGAAAGAAATATAACAACTGTCTGTCTCAAAACAATGAGGCAACTAAGAAAAACATAAAGAAGAGATGCCGGGCCTGCGGACGCCTGCAAGGCTACCTCAGTCTCGTGATAATGAAGGCCTGCTCTCGCACTGCTGCTGTTGTTGCTGCTGCTGCTCAAAACCTGGACCTATGAAAAAATACACAAAAGTGTAGCATTAGCACAACCGACCCCATGTGCTGGTAAGTGTCTAGCCTAACCCCGGCGAAGTAGTGAC
>MU788795.1:0-23761 GCA_026770625.1 Nicotiana glauca
TGAAAGCTGTCTTTTCCGCATCTTCTTCATCCATCAGGATCTGATGATACCCAGCATAGCAATCCACAAATGACCTAATCTCCTGTCCGGCACAATTATCGACTAGGATATGAATGTTGGGTAATGGAAAGTTATCCTTTGGGCTTGCCTTGTTCAAGTTGCGATAATCGACACACACCCGAATCTTCCCATCTTTCTTTGGCACTGGCACCACATTAGCCAACCAGTTAGGATATCGAGTGACCTCGAATAACCTTTGCCTGCTGCTACTTGGTTATTTCTTCTTTAATCTTCACACTCATGTTTGTCTTGAACTTTCTCAACTTCTGCTTGACGGGAGAGCATGCCGGGTTAGTGGGCAGTTTGAGAACCACTATATTGGTGCTTAAGCCTGGCATGTCATCATATGACCATGCAAAAACATCTTTGAATTCAATGAGTATTTTGATTAGCTCATCCCTTATGTTTGGCTCAATGTGGATGCTTATCTTAATTTCCCTGATATTGTCGGCACCCCCTAAATTGACAGCTTCAGTGTCATTCAAATTAGGCTTAGATTTCTCTTCGAACAGGCTTAATTCTTTGCTTATCTCTTCAAAGGCTTCATCTTTATCATATTCCGATTCATTATCATAATCGACCTCTTGTACAATTAATTCGAAATCAGACTGATTTTTTAGACTAGGCTGAATATCCATTGTGCATGCCATGTCATTAGAACCAGTATAAAGAGAACTGTTCAGAAAAAAAAAAGATAAAATTAAAAACAAAAATAAGAAGGGAAAACTCACTTTATTAAAATGCGAGATAACAGAGTTTCACACTTTTGTTGAATACAAAACAAGAATTGGATTACAACTCTAGGATAATCTAGAAAACAAGAAAGAAAAATCCAGAGCCTACTACCAAGACTCCCTCCAAGTCAGAAGAGGAGTAGCCGTCCAATTGTTGACATTGGCCCTAGGCCCCACAAACTGTATGTCTGCCCCACTAGAACCTTCTCCAGCTTCTATCACGTTGACGTCGNATATTCTTACCTCCTTTCGGCGCTACCGCACACCGCGAAGGGCGTGGTAAAGGGAGTTTTTCCAATTAAAGGACAATCGAAATGGGATTCGTTTATTAAGAGATTCAGAGTCGCCAATTGAGAGATTTATGGTGTCCCAAGTCACCGGTTTGAATCCCGAATCGAGGAAAGGTTTGACTCTATTTAACAGTCCGTGAACCAGAAATCCGGATAAGGAATTCTGTTAACCCGGGAGAAAGTGTTACGCATTCCCGAATTCCGTGGTTCTAGCATGGTCGCTTAACTATTGTATTAGGTTTAATTATCTGATTTTATAACATGCTTAAAATATGTGCAAATTTTAACCTTTTACCGCTTTTAATATAATTATTATTATTTTATAAGAATTGCAACGTCGTGAAAACACATCTAAAACCACGTCACATCAATGTACCCGTGGTTATTGACATATTTCTACTCCGTTGGGACTTAGATTTGGGTCACATAAATGTGCACCCGAGTTTAAGAAAGTGAATTTATTAATACGCGCCTATAGAGTCTAATGCGTTATTATTTTTTTTAGAATGCCGTGAAATTTTCTAACACGGCATGTCCCGAAGTCCATACAATTATTATATCCAATTATCAAGGGCTCCGCAGCTTGTGCGTTTTATTTGGCGAGGTTCTTCTCATTTATTTTAAGAATCTTCTTATAGTGACTATGTTTTCTATTTTCTCGTTTGTCTCTAAAAATGAAAGAAGAAAAGATCCTACTTTATTTACATACTTACAAGGTTATTATAGTTAAGTTTCGAACATGATTCGTTAAATCTAAAAAAATACAATACGGGCAGTCCGTTTGACAATTATAGGCCCAGGTCTAACGTATAAAGGGTAAAGCTGGACCTGGGCCATCCTTATTCAAATTGGGCCTAACTAATGGTTTCTTCACATGTTCATAATTTTCCACTAAAAGATAACATGGTGTTCTTTTTGTTAAGAGACTTCTACAAATTTTAAAATGGCATCCTATTTGAATGGAAGAACTTGGAAATCCGATTTTAATCATAAGCCATTTGCATGCTGAAATTGATCAACAGTATTTAGCTGAACAACATTCCTATAAGTTTCCAAAATATGCTATTTGTTTAATGAAGTAATTATTGGGTACCTAACATGCTTCTTGATAAACAATAATGAATTAAGAGAACATAGCTAATACAACATCAGTCCCTCTTAACTTAAGCGTACATGGAGCATTTGTTAACTAAACTACTACCAAATGTTCAGTTATACATAACCAAACGCCTATATGATTCTAGTAAAGGAAACTAACTAATATATGTACAACTAAGAATTAGAATACAACTTAAAATAAATACTAGAGCTTCATCTCTTCATTTATATTTCATGCTTCAATTGTCAGCTTACAAGAAATGTGTACCTGATATTTGAAAATGGCAAAGAGGAAGAGGAATATCAGTAGTGCAATAGTAACGCAAACAAAGCAACACAGATTCAGCAACCAGCAGAACCAGTAGCAAACGATAGCAGAAATCCCAGGAAAAGATTTAAAACCAACCAGGAAAACCCAGGGACTTTCAAATCAACAGAAAACCAAGACACTCAATTATATTTCTCTCTTCAGCTGTGATTTTTCAATCTGAAGAAATTCAACCTTGAATTATCCTCTTATCTCTCAATGTATATCTATGTATTTTCAGTGTCTCTGTATGTATATTCTATCTTTTACTCTCTTTTTTTCCTCTGAATGTCTGTCCTCTTCTTTTATCAATTTCAGACCTCTTTTTATCCTGATTTTCAAGCACCCTCAGTGGGTATTTAGTTAATGTCCTTCCCATTATTATCCAACTTTTCATTTTTAATTCACCACTTAAACTTAATGTTGTTACAGTAGTGCCCCATTATCTTTTGTTAGCAGCCCCTAAGTTGAACCCCTACTTCTGTTAATTACCACCTAAAAATTCCTTGTTAATATTATCCTAATCAGCTATAACCAAATCCTAGTTAAGAAATCTAACCACTAATTAACCAAGGCTGAAGTTAACTTAAGTTCAATTCATATCAGACAAATATTCAAGGATTCATTATATTCAGATCATAGTTTAAATTCGAATTCTGACTCAAATGCTTAACTATTGAAATCCTGATTCCAAACTATTATTATCAGTTCAAACAAACAAAACAGAATCGTTGAGAGATAATCAAACTCTCAGAAAATGAAGACGATCCAATTCAAGCAGTCATGTCACCAAACAAAAGGCATTGAAAATGTGAGCAAAACTGAATATCAAATAGACATTCAAGCAATTATTAGGCTTAAAACACAAAATTTACACAGAAAGAAACCAAACAGATAACCTAATGGGAGAAAATATGCCCTATGGTCATGCTATTCTATCAATCAAACCTGAAGAACTAATTGACGACATGTATTATATCGACTATTCAAGCCATATTGTACAACAATTGTTGAAAACAATCAGAAAAATACCACAGGTGATTCAAATGGCATTTGATAGAAAAATTCAGTTATAATACAACCTAACTAATCGACGAAACTTATTGAATCGATTACACAACCTATTATATACTACCCAATGCAACAGAAATAATTCGACCTAACAAAAAGGTCATTTGAAGATGGACAGAACAAACTAAAAAACAAAAATCGAAAATTTAAATAAGCTAAACTAAACATGTAATCAGACATTAACATAATATATGCAGAACAAAAGGAAAGGAAAAGAAAAATTACTTCGAAGGCTTAAACTAGATGGACCCGGGATCAAACTCATACTTCAACCATTTTGAGGTTGAACGGACCGTAGTCGAAGTGTTCTCAACCGAAAATACTCCGATTAAGCCTATTAAACCCCAACTCTCTAATTAATTGGACAAACTTTTAACATTTGGTTTTCTAGGGTTCTTGAGGGTGTGATTTGAACTTCGAACAGTTCGGGTTAGATTCGAACCAAATCAATGATGGTTTGGTGATTAGGAAGGTCAGAGTGTGACAGGGTCTGAGTTTGGGCTTGGTTGGAGTGGGTTCAAGTTTTGCTCGAATCTTCAAACGAAGATTTGAGACGATGGGGGATGATTCGAGCTAAACGGTTCATGGATTTGTGAAGAGGGTGGCCAGAAGGTTCAGGGGTGTTATTTGGGTGGCCGACGGCGTTGTTGCCGCCGGGTTTCAGGCGATGGAGAAGGAGGGCGGCGCTAGGGTTTGGGAGGGGTCGTCTCTGATAGAGACGATGGAGAGACAAGGGAGGTTTGGCCAGGGGGTGAGGTGTTTATTGGGAATATATAGTAGGGGGGTGATTTAATCCTGGCCGTTTGATCAAACGAGATCAACGGCCTGGGTCAACTAATTTAATGAGAACGATGTCGTTTGGGTAAGTAGGGGGTCGGTTTGAATCGAGTAACGGGTACGGGTTATGAGACGGGTTAATGGGTGTATTTAGAACCGTTGGATCATGATTAATGGACGACTGAGATCCCCTGGCCATGGAACGACGTCGTTTTGGACGTCTGAGAGGTCTGGTTAATTGGACCGGTATAAGAAGGTGTTTTTTGGGCTGATTTTTAATTTAAGCTTTTGGCCCAATCCGATTTTTCAACTCTTTATTTCAAATTTTCCTTTTCTTTTATTTTCTTTCTTAATTCCTAATTTCAAAAATTCTAAAAATAAATTGTAAAACCGAAATTATCTTAAAATACTAATTAATTCCTAATAATAATTATCACAAAAAATTAAACAATTAAATATCAAATCACACAATTTGATATTAAATGCTAAAAAATGCAAATTTCATATTTTTGTGATTTTTCATTTTTGTAAAGCACACCTAATTACTGTTAATTGTAAATTAAATCCTAAGGATGCAAATGCAACATATTTTTGTATTTTTCGTTAATTTAAACATACAACCATGCACAGACAAATGCAAACAATACAAGGAAAATAACACAAAATTCACGACAATTGCAAACGACACAAAACTATATTATTTTGAATTTTTGGGAGTAATTCTTATATAGGGCAAAAATCACGTGCTCACAGTCACTACCCAAAATTCACTAAGGGTCGTGGTGACGCTAGACACCTCTGTCAGGCCAGCCAACTCAAATACTTTAAGTTAGTCTCGTTTAACACTTTTGAAATATAGGATTTTTCCTTCGTTATTTAGAAATTTTAAAGAATATATTTTCAAATCAAATTTAAAGGTTAATCAATTAATACAATACTCCAAACCATCCCAGAACTGGGTGTCACAAGTGCATGAGCAACTACTGATAAGAGAAATAAAATACAACATCCGCCCGGGATACAGTGGATGGAAAGTAAATACAGTACAAAGAAAGGGACTACTCTAGCTGCGGTCGTCTTGAATGATCCAGCTCACCTAGTCCCAGAATCATCCGTTCTGCTATGCCTAGTAAGCCACTGGAGTCACATATACCTGTGCAACAAAAATGCACAGAAGTGTAGTATGAGTACGTAATCAATGTGTACTCAGTGAGTGTCCCGCCTAATCCCGAAGAGGTAGAGACGAGATGGTCAACTTTGACATACTCTAATGGTCCAACGGTTATTTATTCTCAATATACATATCGAACAGGGGATTTATTATCTAATATGATTTTTGTCCAGATATAGGAAACAAGTAAACACGTAATTCTTTCATAAGGAAATTTTCCAAGGTTTGTTTGCATTATTAACAAGATGATCTCGAGCCAGAGTGAGGCATGTAATGACTTAAATAAGTCCAAACAGCAATACAAGCATACGCAAATCATACCAAGGTGACGGCCCGATCCAACAGAAATAAATGTGCACTTGCCGTGGGTCGACGGCGTGCCTATAGATGCATCTATTAATCTGCCGAGGCGTTCGGCCCGGTCCAAAATAAACACACACAGACAGACAATCAGTCAAGAATTTAACATGGAGCAATTATCCAAGAAAGGCGAATTCTCTTAAATAACTTGAGAAAATGAAGCTTAAGTCTTTTTTTTTTAGAAATCCATTTATTAGTTTAATGCGATCTATTAACCCACTCGCGAACCATCCATATGACGCAGGTACATGTAGGATACATGCTCCGATAGCAGTTAGAATTTTATCGGGGAATAATTATCCAAATTAGCCAATTATCTGTTTTACAATTCCGAAAAATGATGTTTAATCTCCTTATAAATTCGTTTACTAATTAAGGGTGATTTAAACAATCCAAGTCATCGATGGGTTCACAATTAATCCAAGTATAACATGTTGATGGGTCCTAACTACCCAGACAATAGCATAATAGTAGCTACGCACGGACTCTCATCACCTCGTACGTACGTAGCCCCCACAAATAGGGGCACATAATCATTCACTTCACCTATGGGGTAAATTCCCCCTTACAAGATTAGAAAGGAGACTCACCTCGCTCCGAATATCCACGACCGGCATTCTACATTCTCCAGAAGGCTCTAATTGATGCACCACACTCCAAGACTAGCTAATGGATACGCAAATCCATTAATATATGCTGAAATATTTATTACAAACTAATTTATAACAATTCTTAACTCCGAACGACAGGTTGACCAAAATGCCCTCGGGCCCACGTGCCCGGAATCCGAAATTTCTCGAAGATAAAGATTACCCATGACCTTAGGAACTCAAATATATGATTTTCTCTTAATTCCATACTCAAAATCATGACTAAATTCCAAGAATATAATTTTCTAGGTTTCCCACCAAAATCCCAATTTGTATACTAATTTTTATGCCTAAATCCATGGTATAGTCTTGTATTTAACTTGGAAATAAATAGACCTTAATATTGATGATGAAATCCCTCCTTGAAGCTCTCCAAAAATTGCCGCCAAGCCATGCAAAATGGGTGAAATGAACCAAAATCCCGATTTAAAACAAGCCCCTACCTCCAGTCATTTCCGCTTTTGCAAAATTATAGCCGCTTATGCGGCTCCGCTTTTGCGGACAGTAGGCTGCTTCAGCGGCTTCCCTGGCTTAGCCCCCTTTTCGCTTCTACAATCATACCACCACATATGCGGTTCCGCTTTTGCGGAGCCTTGACCGCATCTGCGGTCCTTCCCCAAGGCCCTCTCTTCCGTTTCTGCGATGACCCTTCTGCAGATGCGATTCCACTTCTGCGGAATTTAGACCGCATTTATGGTCCTCAAGCTTTGGACCAAAAATCGCATATGCGACTCCTCGTTCACCTCTGCGGTGCCGCTTCTGCGGTCAACCAACCGCAAAAGCGAAAATACTAGCAACCAGATGCCTACAGCTCTCTTCCAAATTCCAATTTCGATCCGTTAACAACCCGGAATCCACCTGAGGCCCCTGGGACCTCAACCAAACCTACCAACCAACCCCAAAACACATTACGGACTTGCTCGAGGCCTCAAATCACATCAAACAATGCTAAAATCATCAATCGTCCTCCAATCCAAGCTTAATGAACTTTGAAATTTCCAACTTCTATTTCCGATGTTTATACCTATCAAATCACATCCGATTGACCTCAAATATTGCACACAAATCATATTTGACATTACGGACCTACTCCAACTTCTGGAATTGGATTCCGACTCTGATATCAAAAAAGTCAACCTCCGGTCAAACTTCCCAAAACCTTCAAATTTCTATCTTTAGCCAAATGACTTCAAAATTACCTACGGACCTCCGAATTCACTTCCGATCGCGCCCCCAAATCCAAAATCACCATACGGAGCTATTCACAATCTCGGAATCCCAAACGGACATCGATAACACTGAAATGCTCTTCAAGCCAAACTTATGAAATTTCTTCTAAAATGCTAACTTCTACAATAGGCGCCAAAATGCTCCCAGATTATCCCAAAACCCAATCCGGGCACACGCCCAAGTCCGAAATCATCATACGAACCTGCTGGAACCTTCAGATCCTGATTCCAAGGTCGTTTACTCAAATTTCCAATCCTAGTTCATTCTTTCAACTTTAAGCTTCTCAAATGAGAATTTTTCATTTAAATTTAACTCCGATCTTCCTGAATTTAAATTCCGACCACGCGAACAAGTCACAATACCTGAAATGAAGCTGCTCATGGCCTCAGACTGCTAAACGACGCATTAGGGCTCAAAACGACGGGTCGGGTCGTTACATTCTCTCTCACTTAAACATACGTTCGTCCTCGAACGTGCTGAGAACTACACTGGAGTAGTCTGAAAATCACTGTTTAGCACCTCAAGCACCTTCCCGTGCTATCACAACTCAGTTGAGCACATTAGCTCGATATGTTCTGAAGATACTCCCTTTTTATTCAAGCAATTAAGCCTTTGAACCCAATTCCAACATCTGAAATTCTATACCAGGCATGTTTCCAACATACGATCATTGTATCAATCATTATATGATGTACTCAAACATGACTGCATAACTCTGCTGAATTCACACTTTGCATCACTTTACTCATAGGACCACAATAACATTCATGTTTGAATTAATCGAAATTCCACGAATCCGATGCTCTCATTGCACCTCATGACCTACATAGGTCTTACTCTAACTATTACAATACTGCTACGACGGATGAGATGACGAAATTCATAATCAACTGCCAAGCCAACCAATCATCGAGTCTATACTTCTGACAAGAACATTACTACATTCTGAACCAAATAATGATCTTCGCTCCTTAATATACTTCATATAATCAAATTGCACTGATCTGAAATCCCACAATCTCATCTTACCCAGTACGAACTGCTCAGGCAATAAGCCACTCCGAATACGATCACGAGTTTCATATGATGCCACAATGTGCCAATAGGCTACCAATCCGAAAATAACACAAACGGCAATTGAAATTTGGAAGGAATTACCTAACCCCCGCACTAATATGGACTTTCTTTAAAATATAGGAATCGAAACACCCAAAGAAATAGCATATAGAAAAACCAGACTCGACATCACAATGTTGCGGCGCACAACCCGATCCACACATAGATCTCACATAAGGAGATTGCACTTCGAGCTAAACCTGCTCATTATAATAAAATATCGAATTCCGATCGTAAGCACGCTAAGTGCATAATACCATCCCTAAGAAAACACATAGCGCTATAGGCTACCAAACTCAAGCACAACTGAGGTGCGATGCAAGATCTGAATCTCAAGAGCCATTTTTCTCATACAACATCATCGCCACGCGGAACCTCAACACATAAGAATTTACTAAGCCATTTCACAACTCATACGGCGCAATACACCATTACCTGGAATAGCTGATGACCAAATAACACCCCGACTATTCCTCTATAGGGAACACTTGCTGAAGCGAGCATAACTGGCCCGATATAAAGCCCTGTTCACACATAAATCAATCCACCGATCTCAAGCCGATTTCTAATTGCACAAACTTGGCCAATGACCTTTCAAAGGTCCATAGTAACCCCCTTTTTGCCTCATATCACGTAAGAATAACCATCATAATCGTAGAAACCTCCTTAGTTCATAACCTAATATACAAAGTGCTCTCCGGGCATATATTCTCAAATTAATGATATTACCACAATCCTCATACTTGGTTTAAATCTTTAGCCAATCAAGTGACTACATGTCACATTTATACAATACTCCCGTGGGACACGCTCCCTCAATCTTCCGAAACAAATAGCGGGTCCGCACATCTAAACCATCGAACGCACTAATGCTAAAAAGCGATCCAAAATCCTTAACCAGGATGCAAAACCTCTTCCTCAATACATCGATCCCAGGTGATGCTGAGGACAGTACCAATTTACTCTAATCATTCAACCCTTTCCTTGCTCATCCGAGCCCGTGACATCCTTGTCCACACTGAACTGCAACCTTGATCCTCACTTCGTATTTCCATGCTACTCATTGCACCCAACGTGCCAACCTACGATAGAATATGATTTTTATTATAACTCCGAAATCATTATCATTTTAACAATTCATCATACACGAACTTTTCACTTAACTCACTCCAGGAGATTCATAGAAACACACGGATAGTTTCCCATAACCGTAGAATATGCAAATCTGCAAGTAGTGGTCCAAGCCACCATAGCCTTTCCGGAATCTACTTTCACTTAACGAGCCATAACAGAAGGATGCCCCTGATAAATCATCAATCACGATGGCCGACAAATCTCACACGTACCGCCACAAATCAAATGCATAACTCGATCACGCTGAATAAATGGACCACAGACTCTAACATGCCAAATTCGACTATGGCTAATCAATTTACCTTCTTCCAATTCCTCTTTGCTTGCCTTAAAAATAAGACTAACTCCATTCAACACATAACATACTCCATCTACACTCACCCCGAGTGTCCTTGAATCATGAGGCTAGGTTGTCTCAATTCCCACGAATTATTTCATAACACCCAAATGCTACACCACAAGGAAAACATCCTGGAACATTTTGTGCCTCTTCTCATAAACTGCTACAAAGCTTGATTCTTAATTGTACCTACAAGCTCGACATCATTAGGCACCACACTTTACCCTCCTAAGTTCACTAGGACCGTTACTGAGAGCCACCCGCTCTGACTTGGTCCCGAATATAATCAAACCCATGAATCTTCTAGCACATTAATACCCTCTCAATGAAGCACTTGGCAGAACCACTCCCTTTTAAACCTGCTTCTATACAAGGCATAAATTTTGAACCTTTTCCCAAGTTCGAATATGAGCCCATAAGGCTAACCATAGCACATCCTTAATAATTCCTCTGCTCAATTTACTATTTATGGTCCTTTCTCGTAGCGGAATTAATCCATCAATATGCTGATAACCAGAAATCACGCAAGTAGTTAATCATAAAACCCAATTATAAGCGGTGGGACTCTCCCACTTAGCTTGAAGCCATCATTTCACCATTCTTGAGTTCGCCCGACCTTTTTACCTCTTGTTGGCATAACCTCGCGCCGTAAGTTATCAAAATTTCTCAGAATCTTCCTGTAAATCCTCATCTTTCATATTCTGAATCATTAACCACACTTGCATGTCCGATCTCTTTGTTGAACAACCAATATAATTCTTTACAGAAGCTTCGCCAACCATGCGACCGCTAACATGCTCACGGGGAATCATCTCACGACATCTTCCCACGCCGATGCACGAGGTACGTTCACTATGACACCAATAGCCCATATTGAGTCCGAGCTCACCTTCCAGCTGCACAAGTCCATTCGCTCCTCGTGGACATCAGTTAAATGTGCGGCAACATCCTCCCAATTTCAGGGTTATGCTGCACCCTTCTCCATTTCAAGCAGCTCCTTTCCACCATATCAATATTCTGGTACATAATAGCCCATACTTCACATCATACCTGCAGGCTTCAACCACCAATCATTAAAATCCCCCCAATTCGATCCAAACTTGCTTTAGGCGTGTAGTCATCCTACTACCAAGCTCATATGCAACACCCGCTACTCTCCCACTTTGGCGGAACTCATCTCTTTAATTAACCACTCGACCTTGCTCCTCATGCTTGGCCTTCCAGAAGTTTTAAACACCACCTGACACTTCCCACATGTCCTTCCTCATACTTTACTGCTCAATTTTTGCCTTAAATGAAATCTATCTTTGTGGCACTTGAATCCACCATTGCTACCAACTTCAAGCCTTTCCAAAGGTCATCTTTATTGTGCCGTCAATATTAGAAATTTTGATTTGATCTTAAACCACTGCATCATGCGATATCTGACAGTTGTACCTCTAGTTTATCTTACCATACCTTGCCATAAAGGCGAATTGTAGAAGACCATAACACCGATAAACTTAATGCGTCAATTAGGACAATAGCACCCTAGTAAGGAAGAGCACTCATTCACGCTTGCAATTACCTCGTTTCATTACTTTCACTAGTCCACGTCTGACCATTCTTAGTTTGATTGACTTTCCCCTACCTGGAATAAAATACTGAATCCCTTTGATTACACGCTGTGTAAACCTCCCTTCAATTCATTCACTACCCCGACACGTGGGCAAACACCCTACCATCACGACCCACTGCGAAATAGTCGTTCATAAGCATTATGGCAACCCGTGCCTAGCCTCAAGGCTCTCAGAAGTTCTGATACTCAGTTGAAACAATAGAATATCCCTCCAAAATACGACTATAATAGTCCAATCAACTATACTAGGAGAATCATCCGGCACCACATTTGTAGTGCCATTAAAATCCTTCAATTTTCGATATATGACAAGCACTCGCGTCGCGTAAGATTGAGTGAGAAGGAATCAAAGGCATACGCCTCAAAGGAATAGAACCGCACGATAATGAAATCAAGAAGGGAAGTACTCCTAACAGCCATGTAGCCTCCCGAGGATAAGTACAAACGTCTCCGTACTGATCTGCGAGACTCTACTAGACTTGCTCATGACTTGTGAGACCAACGGGAACCTAGTGCTCTGATACCATGTTGTCACGACCCAAAATCCACTAAGGGTCGTGGTGGCGCCGGACACCTCTGCCAAGCCAGCCAACTCAAATACTTTAAGTTAGTCTCGTTTAACACTTTTGAAATACATGATTTTTCCTTTGTTATTTAGAAATTTTAAAGAATATATTTTGAAATCAAATTTAAAGGTTAAGCAATTAATACAATACTCCAAACCATCCCAAAATCCGGTGTCACAAGTGCATGAGCATCTACTGATACGAGAAATAAAATACAACATCCACCCGGGATACAGTGGATGGAAAGTAAATACAGTACAAAGAAAGGGACTACTCTAGCTGCGGCTGTCTTGAATGATACAGCTCACCTAGTCCTAGAATCATTCGTGCTGTTATGCCTAGTAAGTCACTGGAGTCACATATACTTGTGCAACAAAAATGCACAAAAGTGTAGTATGAGTACGTAACCAACGTGTACTCAGTGAGTGTCCCGCCTAATCCCGAAGGGGTAGAGACGAGATGGTCAACTTTGACACACTCTAATGGTCCAATGGTTTTTTATTCTCAATATACATATCGAACAGTGGATTTGTTTTCTAACATGATTTTTATCCAGATAGAGGAAATAAGTAAACACGTAATTTTTTCATAGGAAATTTTCCAAGATTTGTTTTCATTATTAACATGATGATCTCGAGCCAGAGTGAGGCATGTAACCACTTAAATAAGTCCAGGCAGCAATACAAGCATGCGCAAATCATACCAAGGCGACGGCCCGATCTAACAGAAATAAATGTGCACTTGCCGAGGGTCGACGACGCGCCTATAGATGCATCTATTAATCTGCAGGGCGTTCGGCCCGGTCCAAAATAAACACACACAGACAGACAATTGGTCGAGAATTCAACATGGAGCAATTATCCAAGAAAGGCCAATTCTCTTTGATAACTTGAGAAAACGAAGCTTAAGTCTTTTTTTTAGAAATCCATTTATTAGTTTAATGCGATCTATTACCCCGCTCGCGAACCATCCATGCGACGTAGGTACACGTAGGATACATGCTCAGATAGCTAGTTAGAATTTTATCGGGGAATAATTATCCAAATAAGCCAATTCTCTATTTAACAATTCCGAAAAATGATGTTTAATCTCTTTTTAAAATCGTTTACTAATCAAGGGTGATTTAAATTGTTTTTCTGAAATTGTTAAGGAAAATGGAAATGAAAATTTATTAAAAGACTATAATATCGGGCTTGTATTTTGGTTCCGACGCCCGGTACAAGTCTTATATATTGTTTAAGCGCTTTCAGTGAAGTTTGGTAGAAATCAGACGTCGTTTGACGTGTTTCGGACTATAAGTTCCAAGTTTGAAAGTTTATGAAGTTTAGAAGAAAAATCATGAGTTTTGACGCTTGATTCAATGATTCTGATACCAACTTGTCACGACCCGGATTTCCCACCGTCAGGAGTCGTGATGGCGCTTACTGTTGGAGCTGGGCAAGCCAAACATTTGAAATTTTGGATAACCACACAACATTAATAACAATAATAAAATAACGAGCCTTTAAATAAATGTGGAAGTCTTTTAAAACATGGATAACTGAAAACCCAAACTACGGAAGTCTAATATTTCACTACCCAAGACTGGAGTCGCTATCTCACGAACAACTTAAGAGTGCTACAAACAAGTCTGAATAGAAAATACATAGTGTCTGCCTTGGTACAATGAAAACAGACAGAAAATATGGAAAGAGACTTCAGCCTGCGAACGCCAGTTAGGCTACCTCGTAAGTCCCTGGACTGAAGTCAGCTCCCGCTCAGTATGCTACTTCTGTAGCCCAAAAGATGCTCCTGGATCTATTCAAAAAGATGCACAGAGTGTAGCATCAGCACAACCGGCCCCCTGTGCTGGTAAGTGCCTGGCCTAACCCCGACGAAGTAGTGACGAGGCTAGACCAGACTACCAAATAAACCTGTGCAGATATATATACAAGTGCAACAAAGTAATAGCAGAAAGTCAACAATTAATAGTGGGAGGGGAACATGCTTAAGGGGTAGCAGATAAAACGGAATATCAAGAATAACAAGGACACTATATCTGATTTCTTCTAACACAGAATAAGGGAAAGCAAACTACTTTCACTTGTTTCAATCTCCTCTCATTGCAGGCGTGCAACTCGATCCCATTTCTCAACATATTACGTGGTAGGCGTACCACTCGATCCCATTTCATAATATCACGTGGTAGGCGTACCACTCGCTCCCATTTCATAATATCACGTGGTAGGTATACCACTCGCTCCCATTTCATAATATCATGTGGTAGGTGTACCACTCGCTCCAATTTTATAATATCACGTGGTAGGCGTAGCACATGATCCCACCTTATAATATATAAGTGTTCGGCGTGCCACACGATCTCATTTCTCAAAACAATACACAAAATAATCTCGGCTAGGGAACAAGATAATATAATAAACTATCCCGGCAAGGGAGATCCAGCTATAACCGAACTTGTTTTCTTCAATTTCCTTCATTAACTACTTAAATCCTAGCCCTAAATCATGAAATCAAAGTAGAAATTATGGGTTTTGGGTAGAGTTAGGGTTTTGAGGATTTTGGGTGATTCAACCTCAATTTGGGGTCGAATCTTAAAACAAATTATATATTTGACTTGTAGGGTTATGGGTGATTGGGTTTTGGTCTGAGCCTCGAGTTTTGACCACATGGGCCCGGGGGCATTTTGGGATTTTTTGAGTAAAACTTTGGGAAATTCATTTTCATGCATTCAAGTTGATTCAACTAGCATTTGTTGATGCATTCAAGTAATTTGTGACTAGATTTGAGTGGCTTTGTGGTGAATTCGAGGGGTAAAGCTATACTAGAGGCTTGAGTGGATTTTTGGAGCAATTGAGGTAAGTGTTTGGTCTAACTTTGGCTTGAGGGAATAGGAGTAGAGTCTTATTTGCTAATTGCTATTTGTTGAGTATGGTGTATAGGCATGGTAATGAGTATCTATACACTGGTGTCGAGCATGACCGTGAGTCCTGAATTGCTAAATTATCGAATTCTTAATTGTTATTTATGAGGACTTGGTTGGAAATCTTTAAACACTGAGCCGGTAATTGTTGAGACTGAGCATTGATTTAAATATGCTAAGGAAAAATTGAATAAGTTTGGTTATAGCTGGATCTCCCTTGCCGGGATAGTTTATTATATTATCTTGTGCCCTTGCGGGGATTATTTTGTGTCTTGTGTTGAGAAATGGGATCGTGTGGCACGCCGACCACTTATATATTATGAGGTGGGATCGTGTGGTATGCCTACCACGTGATATTATGAAATGGTAGAGAGTGGTACGCCTTCCACGTGATATTATGAAATGGGAGCGAGTGGTACGCCTACCACGTGATATTATAAAATGGGAGCGAGTGGCACGCCTACCACGTGATATTATGAAATGGGATCGAATGTTACGCCTACCACATGATATTATGAAATGGGAGCGAGTGGTACGCCTTCCAGATGATATTATGAAATAGGATCAAGTGGTACGCCTACCACATAATATGTTGAGAAATGGGATCGAGTTTCATGCCTGCAACGATAGGAGATTGAAACAAGTGAAAGTAGTTTGTTTTCCCTTATTCTGTGTTAGAAGAAATCAGATATAGTGTCCTTGTTATTCTTGATATTCCATTTTATCTGCTACCCCTTAAGCATGTTCCCCTCCCAGTATTAGTTGTTTACTTTCCGTTATTACTTTGTTGCACTTGTAGATATATCTGCACAGGTTTATTCGGTAGTCTGGTCTAGCTTTGTCACTACTTCGTCGGGGTTAGGCCATGCACTTACCAGCACACGGGGTCGGTTGTGTTGATGCTACACTCTGTGCATCTTTTTGCACAGATCCAGGAGCAGCGTTTGGGCCACAGCAGTAGCATACTGAGCGGGAGCTAACTTCAGTCCAAGGACTTACGAGGTAGCCTAGCTGGCGTTCGCAGGCCGAAGTCCCTTTCCATATTTTCTGTTTGTTTCTTTGTACCGAGACAGACACTATGTATTTTTTATTCAGACTTGTTTGCAGCACTCTTTAGTGATTCGTGAGATAGCGACTCCAGTGTTAGGTAGTGAAATATTAGACTTCCGCATTTTGGGTTTTCAGTTATCCATATTTTAAAAGACTTCCGCATTTATTTAAAGGCTCGTTATTTTATTATTGTTATTAATGTTTTGTGGTTATCCAAAAGTTCAAATGTTTGGCTTGCCTAGCTCCAATAGTAGGCTCCATCACGACTCCCGATGGTAAAAAATTCGGGTCGTGACAGATGGGTTCACAATTAATCCAAGTATAACATCCTCATGGGTCCTAACTACCCGGACAATAGCATAATAGTAGCTACACACGGACTCTCATCACCTTGTGTGTACGTAGCCCCCACAAATAGGAGCACATAATCATTCACTTCACCTATGGGGTAAATTCCCCTTCACAAGATTGGAAAGGAGACTCACCTCGCTCCGAAGATCCACGATCGGCATTATACATTCTCCCGAAGACTCCAATTGATGCACCACACTCCAAGACTAGCTAATGGTTAAGCAAATCCATTAATATATGCTCAAATATTCATTACAAACTAATTTATAACAATTCTTAACTCCGAACGAAAGGTTGACCAAAATGCCCTCGGATCCACGTGCCCGAAATCTGAAATTTCTCGAAGATAAAGGTTACCCATGACCTTAGGAACTCAAATATATGATTTTCTCTTAATTCCATACTCAAAATCATGACTAAATTCCAAGAATATAATTTACTAGGTTTCCCACCAAAATCCTAATTTTTATACTAATTTTCATGCCTAAATTCATGGTATAGTCTTGTATTTAACTTCGAAATAAATAGTAGTGACTTACCTTAATATTGATGATGAAATCCCTCCTTGAAGGTCTCCAAAAATCGCCCCCAAGCCATGCAAAATGGGTGAAATGAACCAAAATCCCGATTTAATACAAGCCCCTGCCTCCAGTCATTTCCGCTTTTGCGAAATTATAGCCGCTTATACGGCTCCGCTTTTGCGGACAGTAGGCCGCTTCTATGGTTTCCCTGTCTTAGACCCCTTTTCGCTTCTGCGATCATACCACCGGAGATGCGGTTCCGCTTTTGCGGAGCCTTGACCGTATTTGCGGCCCTTCCCCAAGGCCCTCTCTTCCGCTTCTGCGATTCCCCTTCCGCAGATGCGGTTCCACTTCTGCAAAATTTAGAGCGCATCTACGGTCCTCAAGATTTGGACCAAAAACCACATCTGCGGCTCCTCATTCGCCTCTGCGGTCAACCAACTGCAGAAGCGAAAATACCAGCAACTAGATGCCTTCAGCTCTCTTCCAAATTCTAATTTAGATCCGTTTACCACCCGGAATCCACCCGAGGCCCCTGGGACCTCAACCAAACCTACCAACCAATCTCAAAACACATTACGCACTTGCTCTAGGCCTCAAATCAAATCAAACAACGCTAAAATCATCAATCGATCTCCAATCCAAGCTTAATGAACTTTGAAATTTCCAACTTCTATTTCCGATGTTTAGACCTATCAAATCACATCCGATTGACCTCAAATTTTGCACATAAATCATATTTGACATTACGGACCTGATCCAACTTCTGGAATTGGATTTTGACTCCGATATCAAAAAGTCAACCTCTAGTCAAACTTCCCAAGACCTTCAAATTTCTATCTTTAGCCAAATGGCTTCAAAATGACCTACGGACCTCCGAATTCACTTCCGATCGTGCCCCCAAATCCAAAATCACCATACGGAGCTATTCACAGTCTCGGAATCCCAAACAGACATCGATAACACTAAAATTCTCTTCAAGCCAAATTTATGAAATTTGTTCTAAAATGCTAACTTCTACAATAGGTGCCAAAACGCTTCCGGGTTATCCCAAAACCCAATCCGGGCACACGCCCAAGTCTAAAATCATCATATGAACCTGTTGGAACCTTCAGATCCTAATTCCGAGATCGTTTACTCAAAATTCCAATCCTAGTTCATTCTTTCAACTTTAAGCTTCTCAAATGAGAATTTTTCATTTAAATTTAACTCCGATCTTCCTGAATTTAAATTCCGACCACACGAACAAGTCATAATACCTGAAACGAAGCTGCTCATAGCCTCAGACTACTGAACAACGTGCTAGGGCTCGAAACAACCGGTCGGGTCGTTACAAGGAGGAGCAAGGGAAGGCATGGGGTTAGAAGAGGAGGGAGTGACAGAAGGCATAGGAGAATGAGAGAAAGGAGAAATAAGAGATACAAGAGATGTATGTGAAGGAAGAGGTATGGTGGGAGGAGAATCAGTAAGTATAGGGGTGATAGAAGGTTCAGAAATGGGAGAGGTAATGGTAAATAGAGAAGGTGAGGTACTAGAATTGATAGAAAAGGGATAAATGCTTTCATGAAATTGGACATCCCTAGATATAAAGAGCTTTTTAGTGTCTAAATTCAGGAGAATATAACCCTTTTGTCCATTGGGATATCCTAGAAATACACATGCCCTTGCCCTGGGCTCAAATTTATCCCTATGATGAGATAATGTGGAGGCATAAAACAAATACCCAAAACACCTTAGGAACTGATAAGAAGGTTTTTGATTGAAGAGCATTTCAAAAGGAGTTTTTCCTTGTAAAACTCTAAAAGGAAACTTGTTGATGAGAAAAGTAGCAATGAAAATACATTCTCCCCAGTAACAAATAGGCAAATTAGATTGGAACAATAGTGCCCTAGCAATCTCCAATAGGTGTCGATGCTTCCTTTGGACAATACCATTCTGTTGAGGAGTACCCACACATGAGGTTTGATGTAAAATACCCTGTGATTTCAGAAAAATGGAAGTTGTTATCTCTGTGCCCAATTCTAAAGCATTGTCAGACCTTATAATTTTGAGTTTAATACCAAACTATCTTGCTACCATGCTAAAGAACCATTTTAAAACTGAAAAAGCATTACTCTTAATACTGAGTAAATAAGTCCAAGTTGCCCTACTGAAATCAGCAACAATTGTTATAAAGTACTTATATCCATTGTAAGTGGGAGTCTTGTAAGGACCCCAGGTATCAATGTGAATCAAGTCAAATATGCCTTTAATTTTGATGTGACTGAGAGGGAAAGGCAATCTGTACTGTCTAGCTAAAGGACACACATCACAAGAACAATGAAAAGTAGATGGAAATGAAATGGAACTAATATATTTCATTGCATTGAAAGTCAAATGCCCAAGTCTAACATGTCATAACCTCACATCATAATATGTTTTTGCTGAAATAGATAAAGGTGCTGAAACCAAACTAGAAAGACAACTCTTAAAAGATGAAGAAGAAGGCTTGACAGAATGATCCTTAGAGACTGTCCTATGAGGCTCCAAAAGGTAGAGACCTTTCTTAGCTTCAACAAAAACTTGAGGCCTTTTCAGGAGAGGGCCCTGCAATATGCATCCAAAAGAAGTGAAAATTAAAAAACATTTGAATGCCTATCAAGGTCTATTTGCTGACAAAAGATTATATTTGAAACTAGGAATGTGAAGAACACCTCTGAGTGTAAGACATGGAAAATTAGTAACACTACCAGTGTGTATAACTTTTACCCTAGTTGAATTAGGCAGCTTGACCATTATGGGGGAAGGAAGGGGTAAAAGAAACGAAAAAGACTGTACATTATAGCAAATGTGTTTAGAGGTCCTTGAATCTATGATCCAAGAATTAGAGTTAGAGTTAGTAACTAACTATTACTCTCATACATGTGAATATTTCTATCCGTGTGAGAAGCTTCCAGAATTGTGAAGCTCTTTATTATTTTCAAACGAACGGTCAGGATTTAATCCATCATGAATGTATTTGTTGCCTGAGATGGTGACATGTGTCTCATTCTTTCTTTTGAGATCAGATTGAAGACCATTTGTTTTGTCCGTAAAATATTCTCAACATTTCATTTCTTCTTCTTCTGCTTTTCCCTTGTTCTCTTCTTCTTCATTTTCCAAAACAGATTTAGAACTAGAATCAAGAGATCGATTCCTAACAATTTCACCACAAATCAAAAGACAGAAAATAGAATCTTAAAACAATGATAGTAAAATAAATATAAATAATGTTCCAGTGAAATACAAATACTAATATTAATTGCTGAATCCTAAACCATACTTTTTTCCTTTAGAGCCGACGGCGAGTTATTTAGGTCAAGGGATCCTAAGTCAAAAAACAAAGAAAAGACACTATAATTAACATTAATTGGTAGAAGAATCCTAAATATAAAGTGAATCCTAAAACCTAAATATAGAAAAATCTTGTCCGACAAAAAAGGGGTTATAGACGGCAGTTTTGATACTTCTTAAAAAATACAATTACAATTTTATCCAACGTACAATATAATCACCAACAGTAAAAAAGGCGAACGACATTTCGATATAGCTTCGTGCTTTCAATATAGTATAGATATAGATATAGATATAGAGGATTCGTGCTTTTAATATAGTATAGATAGATATTCTACTGGATTATTGTTGTTGTTGTATTGTTGTTGCTGTATACTCTCAAACTTGTTAAATATGCATTACACAGGTTAGATTGCCCTTTTCAAATATTCAAAAGATAGTTTATTCCGCTCTTCCATATCCTAGAGGGACTATAAACTGAAATATATTAAGAATCGAAATTCTGAGGTTTGAGATTTAAGTTAGTGACCAAAATAGGTAAGTAGGATATAGGCTACTAGGCAAGACCTGAGTAGCCAAAAGGTTAAGTGGGCGTTTGGACATAAAAACCGTGAAATTTCGGAAAAAATTAAAAAAAAAAAAAGTTTCAATTTTAAAACGAGAGTTGTGTTTGGACATGCATATAATTTGGAGCTATTTTTGAATTTTGTGAGTGTTTTGAAGTGAAATTTTTGTAAAATAGCTTTTGGAGTTTTCATATTCTGAATAAATTTGTAATTCAACTTTTAGTGAAATTTAAAATTTTCATGGTCAAATATTGATTTTCAAAAAAATAGAAAAAAGGGAATTTTCTTTATGGTTAAATGGGACCTAAGTTTCTATATTGGGTTATAGCAAAAGGAATCATGAAATAAGGGATTTTTACCTAGCTATACTATATTAGAAACTTATTAATCACTTTTCTTTCGGTTCCTTAAAAATTACATTGTGTATCTATATTTATTATTTATGTAAAAAATATGATAAAAGAAGGATCCTTTAAATATAGGAATTAATTTGTAGCGTATCTCCCATCCCCGTCTATCAGCTTAATTAGCCTCGTACAATCACGATTTTCTTCCCAATTTCAAAAAATTTAAAGTCATTCTCTCTTTCATACAAATCAACCAATCTCTCTCTCTCTCTCTCTCTCTCTCTCTCTCTCTCTCTCTCTCTCTCTCTCTCTCTCTCTCTCATACAAATCAAATTATTATCTCTCTAAAATTATAGCATCATATATTTCTCTGAATCAATTCCACCAACAACCGTTAAAAAGCTTCAACTATTGGAAATTTTATCGACATTATCTCTGAAATTGCAGGTAGAGAGGTTTGCCTTTGACATACCACTAAAAAACTTTGAAACTTTGAATTAGATATTCAAATTTTACCAATTTTTTATTTCTTTGGATTGGATGTTCTTGAAAATGATTGACAATATCCTTAGAGTTTATCTATCAATTTGAATGGAGTTTGGTTAAGTTTAAAGTCGATTTTGGGTTGAATTTCATATTGAAACTTGAGGAAGAAGAAGTTTCGGAATTGTATTACAATTGTATGATAAATGTATCGTAATAGTATATGAATTGTATTTGATACATCAATACCTAAGATAATTCTGATACAATACTAATACTATTAAAATACAATATGGTATCATAATTTATATTTAGAGTAGGTTTTAGGTGGATGTTTTAAACTGAAACTTGAAAAAGATGAAGATCAAAGTTGTATCTTCATTTAGAATTGTATCACGATTGTTTCACAATTTGTACCAAAAATAATACATGATACAATACCAATACAAGTATAATACGATATTGTATCAGTTTAAGTTTAGGGTCTGTTTTAAGTTGTATCATAATTGTATCAGAATTGTGTAAGAATTCTTTTAGGATTATATCAAATTTGTATCTTAATTATGAGCAGTTGTGAGTTTGTGACGAATTTCATAGTTTGTATCACAAATATATAATAATTATATATTAATTTATTAGTATTGTATGAGGTATTATTTTGGATATTAATATTACCATCTACAAGTTTGATACTATTATGATGCAAGTATGATACAATTATGTTATACGTATTGATGTATCCGGTACAATTCAAATATAATCATGATACAATTATCATACAATTGCTGAATATTTTTTCATTTTCAGTGTTGTCCGGTCTCCTACCAAAATAACGATGCAATTGATGATTTAATAATATAAGCTACCGGTAATAGTAGGAAGAGAGAAGATGGAAATTCTGGGAGTAGATTAAGAGATTTTGTTGTAAAAAAAAGGAGAGAGAATAGGAGAGGAAAAAAGGAAAGGATATAATTGAATCCCTTAATTGAAGGCATTAATAATCAGGGGCGGACCTAGAGTATAGAATACGGGTTCTCGGGAACCCAGTAACTTTTGCATAGACCCTATATTTATATTAAGAAATTCACTCAATATTTGTAAATATCTAACCGTGAACCCAGTTATTACTGCATATTAATCTAAAATTATAGTAGGAACCCATAAACCTTAAATCTTATATCTGCCTCTGCTAATAATGAGGTGGGAGCCTTTAAAGGAACAATCTACATAATTTGTAAGAAAAACCTAGATACTTATTAAAAACTACAAAATATAAAAAACATAGTAAATAAGTTTCTAATAGAGTATAGTCAGGTAAAAGTATAAGATAACAGGTCTACTACACTTTGCAGCAGATCTGAATATCCATCTTGATTCTTGAATGCGTGCTAGCCAGATTAAATATCCATCTGATTCTTGAAGTAATTTTTTCTTACTTTAGTTACTATTCTCATGCTTCAATTGTATGTCTATTTTAAAGAATTTTTAAGTTGTATTTGACCTTTTTTTATTTTTTGGATTTTCTATCCAATGTTTGATATCCGTTGTAGGATCCCCGAGTAAACTAGATGGAAAAATAATATTGTATATCCTCTCTTAAAATAATAGCCAAAAATATATGTTGATGCATATTTTATATATATATATATATATATATATATATATATATATATATATATATATATATAT
>MU788795.1:29098-43082 GCA_026770625.1 Nicotiana glauca
TTTCCTGTATTTATGATTTTCTGTCTATTCTGATTCAGACAGTAGGACAGTGTTTTGTATATTTTTATGTATACTCTACTGGTCGCCCGTAGCTAGTGACACCGGGTTCTGGCACACACTGTAGAGAATATTTATTTTTTTGGGATTTGTACGACCATGTAAGTACTTTATGATTTTGCTTGTTTTCTTCATTTACTTGAAAAATGTTAGTATAACTGATTCTGTTAACTATGGTTAACTATTGAAAAATAGAGACGTAAATTATAATTTCGCAGTTGGCTGGCCTAACTATGGTGTTAGGCGCCATCATGACCTATTTAGGCAAAATGGGTCGTGACAAGGGTGATTGACTGCATTAAACTAATAAATGAAATTCTAAAAAGACTTAAGCTTCGTTTTTCTCAAAGTTATTAAAGAGAATTGGTCTTTCTTGGATAATTACTCCATGTTGACTACGTGACTGATTGTATGTCTGTGTGTGTTTATTTTGGAACGGGCCGAACGCCTTGGCAGATTAATACATGCATCTATAGGCGTGCCGTCGACCCTTGGCAAGTGCACATTTATTTCTGTTGAATCGGGTCGTCGCCTCGGTATGATTTGTGCATGCTTGTATTGCTGCCTGGACTTATTTATGTCGTTACATGCCTCACTCTGGCTCGAGATCATCTTGTTAATAGTGAAAAGAAATCTTGAAAAATTTTCTATGAAAGAATTACGTGTTTACTTGTTTTCTCTATCTGGATAAAAAAAACATGTTAGAAAATAAATCCACTGTTCGATATGTATATTGAGAATAAATAACTGTTGGACCATTAGAGTGTGTCAAAGTTGACCATCTCGTCTCTGCCCCTTCGGGATTAGGCGGGACACTCACTAAGTACACATTAATTACGTACTCATACTACACTTCTGTACATTTTTGTTGCACAGGTATATATACCTCTAGCAGCCTATTGGGCGTAGCAGCATGGATGACGCTGGGACTAGGTGAGCTGCATCGTTGAGGCGACCGCAGCTAGAGTAGTTCCTTCTAATGTACTGTATTTACTTTTCATCCACTGTATTCCGGGCGGATGTTGTATTTTATTTCTCTTATCAGCAGTCGCTCATGTACTTGTGACACCAGATTTCTGGGATGGTTTACAACGGATTTGTACTAATTGTTACTATTTAAATTTGAATTCTAGTAGTGGACTTTTATTTATAAAAATGGAAGGAAAAAACCTTAGATTTTCAAAAGTATTAAAAGAGGAATGAATTGATAATTTAGTTGGCTGGCCTGACAAAGGTGTTCGGCGCCACCACGACCCTTAGTGGATTTTGGGTCGTGACATTTTAGAAGGTACTTCATAGTTAACAAAAAACGCCTATTTTTTGTACTTAAGCTTTATATATATATATATATATATATATACATACATACATACATACATACATACATACATACATATTTTATAGTACTTTTTTGCATTGCCATTGGCTTCAAGCTAAAAGAGATCTTTGACCATCTAGATTTGCTTCATTCAAGGCCCGTTAGAGGAAGAGTGCTCAGACTAGAATTTATTCGCTTATTGGCACTTATACTCGAAGTCTCTGATTAAAGAAGCAGATTTTTTATCCATTTATGCATAATCTTTAAGTCCTATTTTTTTTTAACTTATTCCAATTCATTGCGGTGTATACTATCTATCAGAGGTGGATCCACAATGTCGATTACGAGTTCAACTGAATCAAATAATTTCTATTCGTATCTTATACATAATATAAAAAGTTCTCTAAATATTTATAAATATTCAATTAAAGCCTAAATATTATTGTATATATTTGAGATCGTTGTTAGAACGTCTAACTTCAAATTATGAATCCGCCTCTAAATATTATCACTTAGCTAAATGTTAATCACGCAAAAATGACCTATTTTCTATATTGAGAAAAGCAAAGATACTGTTTTTAAGCTGACCAATGAGATAAGCTTATTTTCGAAGTACTTTTTGAAGTGTTATAAGGTTAACCACTTTTCTTAAATCAAAGAAATTTGCCCTTTAAAAACGTTTAGCTTCCTATGTCTGGCCACATTGATAGTCGTGAGTCGTGACAATTACATTGATTTTATATTATATATGATTTAAATATTTGAAAAGTTCATAAATATAATTTCAAGGTAAAATATATTTTTTAGGAGGTAAATTAAGAAATTATAGATGGTTGAAGCATATCCATATTGCGCTAGTTAAATGAGACTAGCCACCATTTAGGACTAGAATACTCTACCGTGTTAAAGCAAAAGGTAAGGAAAATAGTTACGATTAAAGATGGTAGCGGAGAATGGTAAGTACTGATTCATTTTTAATCATATATTTCGAGTTTAAATACTAAAAGCGGAGTCACTTTTGATAGATAAAACTTTACCTCCTAAAATGGTACTTCTCACCAAAAAGCTGGATTAGTCGAGCCTAAAAAAAGTTATAGAATACGGAATGAAAAACCAAAGGAAAAACAAAGTTATAATTAAGTGATAATCTAAGCTTGGAATGAGTAAAGATTGAATAGATTGGGGTCCATGTCCCTCGACTTTTTCTCCTCCAGGTTACGAATTAGGTGAGATGTGATTGAAATTTGCAACACAATTTAAAAGTATTATGGCTTGATTTTGATAGAAAGAACTTTTTACCTCGACCTTGAGCCCTTTTGGCTTAGCTGATTTAGAGTAGCTGATAAGCATATGTGCTGATAAGCATTTTTAACTGCTGAAGCTGATTTAAAAAATAAGCAGTTACGTGTTTGGATAAAAGTGCTGCAATTAATAATAATCAGCTAAAAAATTGGGTATACAAAGAGTTTTGTTTTAAAAAAAGTATTTTAGGGATATAATAGTAAATAGTTTGGTCAAACCTAAAGTGCTTATAAGCTGAAATTTGATAAGTTGGGGGAGACCAACTTATGTCTTTTGGCTTATTTTTGGCTTATAAGCACTAACTTATAAGCACTTTTAATTTTACCAAATGCGTAGATAAATCAAAAAGTGCTTATAAGCCAGTTTGACCAGCTTATAAGCTTAGCCAAACACCCTCCTTATCTCTCCCCCTTTATTTTTGAGTTTTTACATGCTTATCCTATTTTAAATATTATTTTTAAAAAAATAGAATCATTCCTTGTTTATTTCATAAAGAGCATTTTTTTTATTATTAGCATATTACAAAAATAAAGCTCAATATTTAATAAGTTAACTTAGGTCTGGGAAGGGTAGTGCGTACGCAGACCTTACCCCTACCATGGGGTAGAGAGGTTGTTTCCAAATAGACCCCCGACATTCTTCCCTCCAAGAACTTCCTACCTTGCTTTTGGTAGATTCGAACTCACAACCTCTTGTTTGGAAATGGAGGTTACTTACCATCAGAGCAACCCCTCTTGCCTATACTTTGTATATCAAGTATCACTTTAATTCAAAATATTCTTTTGGGATTCGTTAGGGCTCGCCCTTGAGCTGGGTACTATCAAAATGCCTTGAGGCTCTGTGGCCTTTGTTATGTGAGGCTTACACCTCAAGTGTTGATGCGCCCTAAACATGCAAAGCTCACACTCGAGAATCACCTAATAGTTCATACTAGAGGTGTTTAACGGGCAACCTGGGACAAAAAAAAAAAATAACCCTTTCGTTAACGGACCGGGTTGGTAGCGAGCTGGGGATAGCGGGTTGGGAATTTGCGGGTTTTTGTGGGCCCGCCGGGTTCGGACTTAATTAACGGGCTTGGGCTGGTTTTGCTAAAATTTTTTTAATTAAATTTTGTTAGCAATGGTACACAAACTAAAAAAAAATAACCTGTTAACGGGCTGAACTGGGTTGCAGCCCGTTAATGGGTTAGCGAGCTTAGCGGGTTCTGGTGCACCAGTATCCAAAAATATGTTCGTCTAAAACCCGCTCCCCGTCCAACCCGTCCCAGTCCGCCCTATATGCTACAGTGTCAGGCTGAACTGGGCTGACCGGGGCCAAACAGGACTAAAAACGGGACAGTCCGGCCCAATTAACAGGTTTAGTTCATACTCAAATCATATGTCGAATTTTCTAAGTAACACTATGGATCCTCAATATTTTTTTAAATAATGAACAATTAAAGTTCTATTCATATATAGGAATATGAAGATTGAGAGTAACTCAAAGAATAAGTCATAGTATTGAATATTTATTAATTGAGAACATCATGGCAGCGAATATCATTTGAACGTTTCTTCTAAATATAGATGGCCAAAACTTGTATTTTCACTTGCTATTGAACTTAGTGTATTAATTCTATATTTCTCAATACTTTATTATTTTCTATTTGAAAGCAATTTTTATTTACTCATGAAGTAGAGACACAACCCCCCCCCCCTTCCTCCCTCCCTTTTTCTCTTTCTTGGTAATGAAACCATGACTGCACTTTGGATAAATGATTTGGTGGATAATCACCAAGGGTTAGTGATGAGTTGAATAAGATTTCTCTGTTCTAAATTAGAGGTTTTGAGTTCTAATCATAAGAATCGATAGGAAGCGCTTTGCCTTTAATGACTCTTACACGAAACGGAATTGTATTAGTGAGGCCTCAACACGAGTAGTTGAGGTCAGGCGGGAACCAAAAAAAAATTGGCAAGGGTACGTAGCAGCAGAACTTCTAACTAATGAACTTAGGCCTGGTTACTGAACAAGTTGTGCTTAATAAAAATTTGTTACAGCATGTGCTCGAGTCGAATATTTTTGCAGCATCAGGATTCAGGACCAAGCATGACCAGCTTTAACGCTCCAAAGTTTACTACACCAGCTAAAGTTAACTAAAAACAACTTTTTGAAAATAACTTTAAGAAAAAATTAAATCAACATGGTTTAAAAAGACTGTTCGCAAGAATTCAAAAAAAAAAATCATGGACAAATCCCACCAAACGACGCGCGCGCTACACACACATATATACGTGTGTGCACACACAGTAAACGATTAACAGAACTATCTACTATCTTACATAAAATGAATTGGATTTTAGGATTATAGAATTGAACTTCACAAACAATTGCCAAGTTGACGTACCTTTGATCGGTTTCTTTTTAAAAGATGAACAATATGCACCAATGTTTTCAGGCAAAGCAATGTTATGATATAGAACATTATTTACGGCCAAGGGTTATGGTGGGATGAATATATTCTCACCATTCATCTCGGGTTCCCGCCTTTAAATTGGAATTAACAAAGTCCAAGAAAGAAGTAATTCCCCAGATTAATGGGCCTTACTGCTGATATGCTATAATTACGTATTTTAGTCGCTTATTACACTCTAATTTACAGCACTTTAATTGAGTTTGAGCTTTAATCGCTAGTGTTTTGTACTAAATGTGTGTTTTATGCCTTGTAGGAGTGATTCCGAGCTATATAGATGTTAGAGAATGAATTCAAGTGATTTGGAGCTTTAAATTTTGATTAAAAGTTCAAGAAATTAAGCCGGGATCGCGTTTGGGGGTCAACGGATGATGGTCAGAGCGAACGAAGACTCCAGTGGGCAGATTGTGCATTGTTTAGTAAAATAGACATAACTTTTCTCTCAGAACTCCATTTTGGCTCCGTAATGCATGATTGGAAAGCTAACTCAAAGGCTACAACTTTCATGTTTTACGTTTTTCCAAATTCGGAACGGAACAGGGTAAAAATTACGCAATAGCTCGCGCTAGTTTTAGCGCGCCCAAAAACAGAACACTTGTCAACTAGCGTGCCCAGATGCGCGCCCAGGTGCGCGACCGCACTAGATAAACCCGGGAAAAGTGTCATTTTTCACGTTGAAGAAGGTATAATTGTTTGGGCTCAACCCTATTTGGTATATATACATAGGAGAACATTTTTTAGAGCAATTTTGGACCAAGGAAGAGCACAAAGCCACCGTGGAGGCCGGGTTTCATCTTTTCTTCCCCAAACTTAGTTTTTTTATGATTCTTTGTATGATTTGTTGTTTTGCTACCATGTTTATGTGGAGCTAAACTTCACGTTCTAGGGTTGTGGTTCTTTCATGACTATTATTATTCGGATATCGATTTCGATTTCTTAGTTTATCATATTAGTTTATTTATTCAATCATGCACTTAATTATTTGATTGCTTGATCACCAATTGAATACTATCTACGAATCTCGAATTGAACTCGAAAGTGGGAATTCTAGATTGCATATAAAATTGAGTAGAGCAAGTTGTCACGATCCAAATCCACTATGGGTCGTGATGACGCCGGACACCGCTGTCAGGCCAGCCAATTAGATTACCAATTAGTTCCCTCTTTTAATACCTTTGAAAAATCTAAGGTTTTTCCTTCTGTTTCACATACAATAAGATCATTTCTAGAATTCAAATTTAAATAATACCAATTGGTACAAAAATTTAATGAAACCATCCTAGAAACCCGGTGTCACAAGTGCATGAGCAACTACTGATACAGACATAAAATACAACACAACATCCGTCCGGAATACAAAGGACAGAAAAAAATACAGTTAATAGAAAGGGGCTTCAAAGAGCTATCGGTCGCCTTGCATACTGCAACTCACCTAGTCCCTGAACCGTCCGTGTCGCTGCGCCCAGTAGGCCGCTAAGGTATCAAGTACCTGTGCAACAAAAATGCACAGAAGTGTAGTATGAGTACGCAATCAACATGTACTCAGTGAGTATCCTGCCTAATCCCGAAGGGGTAGAGACGAGATGGTCAACTTTGACACACTCTAATGGTCCAACGATTTTTTTTCTCAATATACATATCAACAGTGGATTTATTTTCTAACATGATTTTTATCCAAATAGAGGAAACAAGTAAACACGTAATTCCTTCATAGGAAATTTCCAAGGTTTCTTTTCATTATTAACAATATGATCTCAAGCCATAGTGAGGCATGTAATAGCTTAAATAAATCTAGGCAACAATATAAGCATGCGCAAATCATACCGAGGCGATGGCCCGATCCAACAGAAATAAATGTGCACTTGCTGAGGGTCGACGACGCGCCTATAAATACATCTATTAATCTGTCGAGGCGTTAGGCCCGTTCCAAAATAAACACACACAAACAGATAAACAGTCAGGAAGTCAACGTGGAGAAAATATCCAGGAAAGGTCAATTCTCTTTATTAATTTGGGAAAAACGAAGCTTAAGTCTTTTAGAAAATCTAATTATTAATTTAGTGTGATTTAAGCAATCTAAGCCATCAATGATCCCACAATTACTCCACATATAACATGCTTTTTGGGTCCTAAACTACCTGGACAATAGCATAATAGTAGCTACGCACGGACTCTCGTCACCTCGTGCGCACGTATCCCCCACAACTAGGAGCACATAATCAATTTAACTCACCTATGGAGTAATTTCCCCCTCACAGAATTAGAAAGGAGACTCACCGCGCTCTGAAGACTCGCAATACGCATTCTACATCCTTCCGGAAGCTTGAACCAACGCACAATGCACCAAAACTAGCCAATGATCATACAAATCCATTAATATATGCTCAACTATACCTTACAACTCAATTTAAAACAATTCCTAACCCCGAACGGAAAGTTGACCAACATGCCCTCGGGCCCACGTGCCCGGAATCCAAAATTTCTCGAAGATAAAGGTTACTCATACCTTAGGTACTCAAATATATGATTTTCTCCTAATTCCATACTCAAAATCGTTGCTAAAATCCAAGGTTATAATTTTCTAGGTTTTCAACCAAAACCTCAATTTTTATACTAATTTCCATACTTAATCTTATACACAATCAATGTATTTAGCTTATAATAAGTGGAAATAACTTACCTTAACATGGTTGATGAAGACCCTCCTTTGAACCCTCAAAAAATCGCCAAATGAAGTGAAGAAATGAGTGAAATGGACAAATCCCGACTTTAAAATAACCTTTCTGCCTTCAGCAATTTCGCTTCTGCGGATGTCGCTTCTGCGACTTTCTAACCGCTTCTGCGGTTTTGGGCTTGAGGGGGGCTGACCGCTTCTGCGGTCTGGGGTCCACTTAAGCGGAACCGCTTCTGCGGTCCCTGGGCCGTTTCTGTGATTTTCCTTGGGCCTAGACCCTTCCGCTTCAGCGAGATTTCGACCGCATCTGCGGTCCAAAAACCGCAGATGCGGTTATGACAGAAGCAACACCCTTCAGCCTTCCAAAATTCCATTTTTGATCCGTTAGCCACCCGAAATCCACCCGAGCCCCCTCCCCCGCCCCCCCGGACCCCAACCAAACATACTAACCAATCCCAAAACACATCACGGACTTGCTCGAGGCTTCAAATCATATCAAACAACGCTAAATTCATGAATTAGACCCCAATTCCAGCTTTATGAACTTTGAACTTTCCAACTTCTATTTCCGATGTTTAAACCTATCAAAACACGTCCGATTGACCTCAAATTTTGCACGCAAGTCATATTTGACATTACGGACCTACTCCAACTTCCGAAATTGGATTCCAACCCCAATATCAAAAAGTCAACCATCGGTCAAACTCCTCAAAAACCTTCAAATTTCTATCTTTAGCCAAATGGCTTCAAAATGACCTACGAACCTCCGAATTCACTTCCGATCGTGCCCCAAACTCCAGAATCACCATACGGAGCTATTCACAGTCTCGGAATTCCAAACAGACATCGATAACACTGAAATGCTCTTCAAGCTAAACTTATGAAATTTCTTCTAAAATGCCAACTTCCACAATAGGCGCCAAAACGCTCCCGGGTTATCCAAAACCCAATCCGGGCATATGCCCAAGTCCGAAATCATCATACGAACCTGCTGGAACCTTCAGATCCCGATTCCGAGGTCGTTTACTCAAAATTGCAATCCTAGTTCATTCTTTCAACTTTAAGCTTCTGAAAGGAGACTTCTCTCCCCAATTCAACTTTGGACTTCTCGAAATTCAATTCCGACCACGCGTACAAGTCATAATACCTGAAATGAAGTTGTTCATGGCCTCCGACTGCTGAACGGAGCGCTAGTACTCAAAACGACCGGTCGGGTCGTTACATTCTCTCTCACTTAAACGTACGTTCGTCCTCGAACGTGCTAAGAACTGTACTGGAGTAGTCTGAAATCATTGTTTAACACCTCACGCACCTTCCCGTGCTACCAAGACTTAGCTGAGCACATAAGCTCGATAAATTCTTAAAATGTTCCCTTTTATTCAAGAAAATAAGCCTTAGAGCCCGATTCCAACGTCCGAAATCCTATGCTAGGCCTATTTCCAACATAAGATCATCATATCAATTACTTCACGCTGTACTCAAACACAACGGCATAACTTTGCTGAATTCTTACTTTGCAACACTAAATCCATAGGACCACCATAATATTCTCTAATTAACTTAGCCAAAATCCTACTGATCTGATGCTCCCATTGCACCCCATGACATATACAGGTCTTACTCTAACCTTTACCATACCGCCACGACGGACGAGATGTACCGACATTCATAATAAATTGCCGAGTCAACAAAACATTAGGTCTACACTCCTGACAAGGCCCTTACCTCATTCTGAACCCAATAATGGTCTTATTTCTGTAACATACCACGTTTAGCTAGATTGCACAGAATCCTAGATCAAGGGATCTCGTCTCATCCGATACAACTGCTCGGGCAATAAGCCACCTCAGAAATTATTAAAATCTCATATGATGCTACCATGCGCCAATAGGCCACCAATCCGAACACAACATAAATAGGAAATCAAATTCTGAAAGGAATTATCTAAACCCCGCACTAATACGGACTTTTAAAGATAGGAAGCAAAACACATAAAGAAATAGCACATAGAGAACTAGACTCGACATCACACTGTTGCGGCACACAACCCGATCCAAATAACATATCCATGGCGGCGTGCCACCCGATCCATAAATAGATCTCACAGAAGGAGATTGCACTTTGAGCTAAATCTGCTTATTACAACAAAACATCGAATTTCGATCACAAGCACATTAAGTGCATAATACTATCCCTGAGGAAACACAATAGCGCTATAGGCTATGAAACTCAAGCACAACTGAGGTGCGATATACAACATAAATCTCAAAGCCGTCCTGCTCATAACACATCATTTCTACGCGGATTCTCAACACATAAGAAATTTTATCAAGCCGTCTCACGACTCATACAGCGCAATACATCATTACCTGGAATAGCTAATGAAAAAATAACACCCCGACCGTTCCTCCATAGGGAACGCTCGCTGAAACGAACACAACTGGCCTAATATAAAGCCCTGTTCACATATATACATCAATATATCAATCTCAAGCCGATTTCTGATTGCACCAACTTGGCGAATAACCTTTCAAAGGTTCATAGTGACGCTCTTTTCCTCATGACACATAAGAACAACCGTCATAACCGGAGCAACCTCCCCAGTTCATAACCTAATAAACAAAGTGCCCTTCAGGCATAGTTTCTCAAACAAATGTTATTACCACAATCCTCATACTTGCTTAAATCGTTCGTCAATCAAGTGACTACATGCCACACTTACACAATATTCCCGTGGGACATGCTCCCACAATCTTCTGAAACAAATATCGAGTTTGCTCATTCCAACCATCGGTCGAACTAACGTTGAAAAGCGATCAAGAATCCTTAACCAGGATACAAAGTCTTTTTCACAAAACATCGATCTCAGGTGACTCTGAAGCCAATACCAATTTACTTTAATCATTCATTCCTCGCTCATCCGAGCCTGTGACATCATAGTCATTACCAAGTTGTAACCTTGATCCTCACTTCAAATTACATACCTCTCACTGCACCCAACGTGCCAATATACATAGACACAATTTCCGTCACAACCCTGGAACCACTGATAAACTAATACTTCATCATATAAAACCTTTCATTTAACTCACTTTAGGAGAATCATAGAAACACCTAGGTAACTTCCCATAACCGTAGGATATGCAAATCTGTAAGTAGTGGTCCAAGCCACCATAACCCCTTCCGGAATTTGCTTCTACACCACGAGCCTTAGCAATAGAAGGCTTTTGAATAACATCAATTGCGGCGGCTGACAAGCCTGATACGCATCGTCACAAATCATACACACAACCTGATCACGCTGAATGAACTAATCACAGATCCCAACATTCCACATTCAACTATGGTCAATCAATCCCTTTCCTTCCAATTTATCCTTGAGTGCTTTAAAATAATACTAACTCTCTTCAACACATAACATATTCCATCTACACTCATCTCGAGTGACCTTAAACCACAAGACCATGTTGTCTCAACTCCTATGAACCATCTCATACTTCCCAATTGCTACATCACAAGCCAACCATCACGGAACATTCTGTGCCACTCCTCATAAGCATGTTTTCCATGCTTGATCCGTAATTGTACCTATAAACTCGATTTCATTAGGCACCACACTTTACCTCTTAAATTCACTAGGACAGTTACTGAGAGCCACCCGCTCTGACTTGGTCCCGAATTTAATCAACTCCATAAACCTCATAACACACGAATACCCTCTCAACGAGGCACCCGGCGAAATCACTTCCCCCGGAACCTGTATCTATACAAGGCATAAATTCTGAACCTTCCTCCAAGTCCGAACATGAGCCCATAAGGCCAACCATAGCACATCTTTAACAATTCCTCTGCTCAAATTACTACTTATGATATTTTTTTCCGTAGCTGAGATAACCCCTCAGTATGCTATTAACAAGAAACTTCGCAAGTAGCTAACCATGCAACCTAAATCATAAGCGGTGGGACTCTCCCACTTAGCTTAAAGCCATTATTACAAAACCCCGGAGTTCACCATTATTCTTAATTTCTATTGACATAACCTTGAGCAATCATCTGCCGCAAAATCTCGGAATTCTCATGTAAATCCCCATCTGTCATATTCTGATTCATCATCCACCATCGCACCAACAATCGCTGGAATTCTCGATATCTCACCGTAGAAACTCAATTTGATAATCTAAATCAGTAACACCATTCACACAACAATTCCCTGTGCAGCATATCCACTAGAACTCTTCGCAGAAGCCTCGCCAACTACGCGACTGCTAACCTGCTCACCGGAATACCCCACATGTCGAAATCACTCCCCGACATCTCCCAAGGATGCTGAATGGGGTACCATCACTATGACATCAATAACCCATCCTGAGTTCGAGCTCACTCTCCAGTTGCGCGAGTCCATTCACCCCTCGTGGACACCCATTAAATGTGCGACAACATCCTTTCACTTCAAGGGCATGCTACGTCCTTCTTCACTTCATGCAGCTCATTCCCGCCATATCAATCTTCTGCCGCATCGTAGCCCATACTCCACATCATACCCGCAGGCTTCAATCACCAATCATTAAAATCATCCCAATTCGATCCAAACTCTCTTTATGCGCGTAGTTATCCTACTACCAAGCCCATAGCAATACCCGCCACTCTCCCACTTTGGTGGAACTTATCTCTTTAATTAACCACTCGACCTTGCTTCTCATACTTGGCCTTCCAGAAGTTTAAAACTCCGTCGGACACTTTCCACATGTCTTTTTTTTTCTCTCTTGTTGCTAAGTTATTACCTTAGTAAAATTTATCTTTATAGAACTTGAGCCCAGCAATCGCTACTGGCTTAAACCCTTTTGAAGGTCATCTGTATCGAACCGTCAACATTTGAAACATTGATTAAATCCTAAACTACCGCATACCGCGATATCTGACGGTTGTCTTCAATAGTATTTCATAATATCCCGCCATAAAGCGAATCGTAGCAGATTACAACATCATCAAACTTAATACGTCCAATTAGGACAACCGCACCCCAATAAAGAAGAGAACTCTTTCACGCTTGCCGTTACCACGTTTCATTACTTCCACTAGTCCACATCTGACTATCCTTAGTTCGCCTGACCTTCCCCTGCCGGGGATAAAATACTGAATCCCTTTGATTACACACTAAGTAAACCTCCCTTCAATTCATTCACTGCCCTAATACGTGGGTAAACACCCTACCATCACAACAACACTGCGGAATAATCGCTCATAAGTATGACGACAACCTGTGCCTAGCCTCAAGGCTCTCAGAAGTCTTGTTACCGAGCTAAAACATTAGAATATCCGTCCAAAGTGCGACTATAATAGTCCAATCAACTATTCCAGGAAAATCATCCCGCACCACATTTGTAGTGTCATTTCAATTCTTCAACTTTCGATTTATAACAAGCGCTCGCGTAAGATCGAGTAGGAAGAAATCAAAGGCATAAGTCTCAAAGGAATAGAACCGCACGATAAAGAAATCAAGAAGGGAAGTACTCCTAACAGTCCTGCAGCCTCCCGAAGATAAATACAGACATCTCCGTACATATCCGCGAGACTCTACTAGACTTTATCATGACTCGTGAGACTGACGGGAACCTAGTGCTCTGATACCACGTTGTCACGACCCAAATCCACTACGGGTCGTGATGGCGCTGGACACTGCTGTTAGGCCAGCCAATTAGATTACCAATTAATTCCCTCTTTTAATACCTTTGAAAAATCTAAGGTTTTTCCCTCTGTTTCACATACAATAAGATCATTTCTTGAATTCAAACTTAAATAATACCAATTGGTACAAAGATTTACTGAAACCATCACAGAAACCCGGTGTCACAAGTGCATGAGCAACTACTGATACAGACAAAAAATACAACACAACATCCGTCCGGAATACAATGAATAGAAAAGAAATATAGTTACTAGAAAGGGGCTTCAAAGAGCTACGGGTCGCCTTGCATACTGCAACTCACCTAGTCCCTGAATCGTCCGTGCCGCTACGTCCAGTAGGCTGCTAAGGTATCAGGTACCTGTGCAACAAAAATGCACAGAAGTGTAGTATGGGTACGCAATCAATGTGTACTCAGTGAGTATCCCGCCTAATCCCGAAGGGGTAGAGACGAGATGGTCAACTTTGACACACTCTAATGGTCCAACGGTTATTTATTCT
>MU788795.1:44315-69354 GCA_026770625.1 Nicotiana glauca
AAATCCAATTATTAATTTAGTGTGATTTAAGCAATCTAAGCCATCAATGATCCCACAATTACTCCACATATAACATGCTTTTTGGGTCCTAAACTACCCGGACAATAGCATAATAGTAGCTACGCACGGACTCTTGTCACCTCGTGCTCACGTAGCCCCCACAACTAGGAGCACATAATCAATTTAACTCACCTATGGAGTAATTTCCCCCTCACAGAATTAGAAAGGAGACTCATCGCACTCTGAAGACTCGCAATCGGCATTCTACATCCTTCCGAAAGCTTGAACCAACGCACAATGCACCAAAACTAGCCAATGATCATAAAAATCCATTAATATATGCTCAACTATACCTTACATCTCAATTTACAACAATTCCTAACCCCGAACAAAAAGTTGACCAAAATGCCCTCAGGCCCACGTGCCCGGAATCCAAAATTTCTCGAAGACAAAGGTTACCCATACCTTAGGAACTCAAATATATGATTTTCTCCTAATTCCATACTCAAAATCGTTGCTAAAATCCAAAGTTATAATTTTCTAGGTTTTCAACCAAAACCTCAGTTTTTATACTAATTTCCATGCTTAAGCTCATACATAATCAGTGTATTTAGCTTATAATAGGTGGGAATAACTTACCTTAACATTGTTGATGAAGACCCTCCTTTGAACCCTCCAAAAATAGCCAAATGAAGTGAAGAAAATGAGTGAAATGGACAAATCCCGACTTTAAAATAACCCTTCTGCCTTCAGTAATTTCGCTTCTGCGATGAAATTTCTGCTTCTACGGATGTCGCTTCTGCGACTTTCTAACCGCTTCTGCAGTTTTGGGCTTGAGGGGGGCTGACCGCTTCTGCGGTCTGGGGGTCGCTTCTGCGGTCCCTCGGCCGCTTCTGCGATTTTCCTTGGGCCTGGCCCCTTCTGCTTCTGTGAGATTTTCACCGCATCTGCGGTCCCGCTTCTGCAGTCCAAGAACTGCAGATACGGTTATGACAGAAGCAGCACCCTTCAGCCTTCCAAAATTCCATTTTTGATCCGTTAGCCACCCGAAATCCACCCGAGGCCCCCCGGACCCCAACCAAACATACCAACCAATCCCAAAACACATCACGGACTTGCTCGAGGCTTCAAATCATATCAAACAACGCTAAATTCATGAATTACACCCCAATTCCAGCATTATGAATTTTGAACTTTCCAACTTCTATTTCCGATATTTAAACTTATCAAAACACGTCCGATTGACCTCAAATTTTGCACGCAAGTCATATTTGACATTATGGACCTACTCCAACTTCCGGAATTGGATTCCGACCCCGATATAAAAAATTCAAGCTCCGGTCAAACTCCTCAAAAACCTTCAAATTTCTATTTTTAGCCAAATGGCTTCAAAATGACCTACGAACCTCCGAATTCACTTTCGATCGTGCGCCCAACTCCAGAATGACCATACGGAGCTATTCACTTTCGAAATTCCGAACGGACATCGATAGCACTGAAATGCTCTTCAAGCTAAACTTATGAAATTTCTTCTAAAATGCCAACTTCCATAATATGCGCCAAAACACTCCCGGGTTATCCAAAATCCAATCCGGGCATACGCCCAAGTCCGAAATCATCATACGAACCTGCTGTAACCTTCAGATCCCGATTCCGAGGTCTTTTACTCAAAATTCCAATCCTAGTTCATTCTTTCCACTTTAAGCTTCCGAAATGAGACTTCTCTTCCCAATTCAACTCTGGACTTCTCGAAATTCAATTCCGACCATGCGTTCAAGTCATAATACCTGAAATGAAGTTGTTCATGGTCTTCGACTGCTGGGAGCATTAGTGCTCAAAACGACCGGTCGAGTCATTACACAAGTTCTTAAACCTGGGCCTCGGGGAACGGATTCGCGGTTAGGATAGACATATATCTAATTGCCTTGCTTGGTTGATTTACAGGAATCATAAATGTGTTCTTGTTGATTCTAATTCCATAGACATATAGGAGTTAGGTTAGCTTGAATAGACGAGTAAGAACTCGACAAATTCTTATGAGCAATATTAACCCTATCAACCAATAAACTAGATAAATTAGTTAGTTAATTCTGTTGAAAAATACCATAGGAATGTTAGATGACCCATAACCCTAGATCGTTTTCATTTCATTGATATCATAAAAATCTTCTCTTTCTCTGTTCAAAGATCATTATTTGTTTTTATTTATTTAATTAGTTTAGAACCAAATACTTCTAGATTTAATTCTTGTATAGATAATTAGGATAGTCTAATTTAGTTAATAGTTAATCACAACTCCTCGTGGGATCGACATCCGACTTTTAGTCACTTTATTACTTGAAGACCACGTATACTTGTGTGTGCGTTTGGCCGCAATAAGTTTTTGGCGCTGTTGCCGGGGACTTAGAAATTAGCTATTTCTTTAAATTAGACTTTTACGTTTATCTTTACAAGTTTTTGTTTCTTCTCTCTTTGTAAATATTTTTTTTAATCTATAACTAGTTTACTTTTCTCTTAGTGTGTTTCTAGTTCTCTCAGCATGACATCTGGGGATGAAATATCCGGAGGTAAGGTTATTGATGAAGACACTTGGTTGACGGAAGACTTTTATAGCCCATTTTTTTGGGCTTGTCATGACCTGAACTCCGGGAGATCTGAATTTGAATATGGGAGTAAGGATTGGTATTGGGAATAATATTCATGATTAAGGGAATATGAGAAACGACATTGTCTTATAACAACGTTGGTAGATGATTGGTCTAAGGAGAGAGAGGAACTTGCACATAAAATTGATAATTTTGGCTTAGTTGTACATAACTTAGATTTAGATATGAGTACAAAGGTTGATGCGTGTAACGCCCAACAATTTAATAATCAGTTGTGTGAAGCTAAAAAAATCTTCTTGACCAAATTGAGGAGCTAAAACGAGAATACCAATCACTAGACCTTGTTCTTCTTGAGGATGCCAATATTGAGAAGGGCGCTCTAGAGTCATGTGAGGGAGTAGATAAAATTACTTTGGGAGACTTGAGTGTATGTAAATATGAGGATGCAAATAGTAGTAAAATTCATGAGTTAGAGAGCATTATACCTTATTCCAATCATTTTTCCACATTGTGTTTAGATAGTAAGATAGTAATCGAGCCATCTGAGCCAATGAAGGGGTCAAAGAGTGAGGATGACAACGCCTATATTCTTGAATTTGTTGTGCCAAAAAGCAAAAATTACATTCCTCATCTAAAGGCCAAGAAGTGCAGAGTGTAAAAATTATTACTTGGCCTGGTTATCATTGTAGCCCCACCACTGGAGCATAGCCGCAGACTGGATGTCATGTTAGGGGTACAATTCATAAGTTCGAGGCGGAGGAAAAAGTGGTTTACGTCGTGCCGCGCATTAAATTAGGCGCTTGTTAGGAGGGAACCCAGCTTTACTACTTTCTTTTATTTTTGTTTATTTAATTTATTTTTATTATTTTGTAGTATTATTTTTGTGTTTTGTAGGAGTAAGATCATGGAGTCAAAGCCAATAGGCGAGTGCAAAAGCGAGCATGTATTTGAAATAAGTGTGGGGTGACCGCACAAAGGACCATCCTTGGCAGAAGTCTGAGTATCTCGTGAGCTGCTAATGCTTCGGCCTTTGGCCTACCAGGGAGTATCTTTTACCCTCTTGTTATTTTTAGTGTGCATTGAGGACATTGCATAATTTTAAGTATGGGGTGAGGAGATTGTCTGGGTGATTTTCTGTGCTATGTTAGCTTAGTTATAGTACTCGTTCTTAGTGTATTAATTTCTTTTTTTTAAATGAAGAAAAAAAATTTGAAAAATTTAGACTTTTCCTGAAAATGGATTTTGTGGACAGCTTTCTTGAGGGATTAAAGTCTAAACAAAAAACACATAATATGTCATTTACCTTTCTTTAGGTAGTAATAATCCCCCGTGGTTTTTCTTTGTGCCTCGGTTCTTTTCCATGGGATGTAGTTTGAACTGGCTAGTAGTAGTTTTGTTAATATTTTAGAGTAGATTAGAATTTAGGGAATAAATGGAGGAAGAATGATGAACCTAGGCACCCTTGGCTTATTTGATAGTAGCATATTTAGGCTTTGGCATGTGTAGTATCTTTCCTGTGATTTGAAATTATTGATGATGCCTTGTTTAGTTGGATAGCATGTCTTGTGATGCCTATGTCTCGTTTTATTGACTTATGTTCACTTTGTGCTTCATGCTTAATATCTCATGGCTCCGCAAATACTTGCATTTGTTGAGAGTCAGTATGAGACCGTTCTTAGTGAGTCATGTGCCATGTATGGTGAGGTTTTTGTATAGTCTATGTATTGTACTTGTGTCTAAAACTTGCCCGGTATGTGAGTTAAAACGAAATTTTAAGTGATGTTCGCTTTGAAAAATAATTCTAGGCTTTCTTTGATCTTTTTGAGCTTAATTGCTTATCACAAATAAAATTCATCCCTAGTTAACCCTTTTGAGCCTATAGACTTTTGTTTGGCACCCACATTACAAGCCTATATCCTTTTTGTTCTTAATTGATATCTTTGATCCCTTTACCTCTTAAAGTACTTTAATTGTGAGATGAGCGCTAAAAGAAGTAAGAAGGAACTAAGTGTGGGGTGGCTTTTGAGTGGAACCAATAAAAGGAATAAAGGTGCACTTGTTTTGTAAAATAATACACCACTAGCGAAAATTGAAAAAAAAATATGAAAAAAATAGAGATGAATACATAGTTGTCTTGTTGTCGCGTATAAATTAAAGTAGTGCTTAAAGAACGAGGGAACATCGTTGGGAGTGATTTTAGTTGTAAAATTGAAGTTGGGATTGAAAAAATTTCTCTCAAAGCGATTAGGTGATGTGTTAAAGTGCTTAGGAGGGTGAACCACTATTCCTAAATATATCCTACCCATCCCTTAGCTCATATTACAACCATGAAAAAGTCCTAACTAATTTTAGATCGGGCAAGCCTACATTAGTAGAGATTTACATTAAGGGCAGCCCTATGGTACCAAGTGCATGCATGTGACTTCTTTTGTGAGAGTGAGAGAGTTCTTTGGTATATATATGAGTCTTTAAACTATATTTGATCATGAGATTTGATTGTGTGGGTTCAACGTATTCTCTTGTTCTTGTTGTGAGGGCACATGGCTTCATGAGGGATAGGTAACGTTATTAGACTTCTCTACGACGTTGGGTATTCAAGCCATGAATGCATTGTGACATTGAGTCGATTTTTGAGGCTAGGATTGTTGTGAGCATATTGTCTTTGTTGAATATTTTTTGAAGAATGACATAAGTAAAGGGAAGTGTATGATGATTGCATATGCTAGAGTTTAATTGCTGCTATCAACCATAATCATTGGTGTAGTGTACTTCGAATATGTTAAGTGCTCATAGATAGAGTAAATTTTTGGTTGACTCGAGGACGAAAAATGTTTAAGTGTGGGGTGTTGATGATAGGATATAATTACGTATTTTAGTCGCTTATTACACTCTAATTTACAAATACTTTAATTGAGTTTGAGCTTTAATCGCTAGTGTTTTGCACTAATGGTGTGTTTTATGCCTTGTAGGAGTGATTCTGAGCTATATATATGTTATGGAATGAATTCAAGTGATTTGGAGCTTTAAATTTTGATTAAAAGTTCAAGGAATTAAGCCGGGATCGCGTTTGGGGGTCAACGGATGATGGTTAGAGCGAACGAAGACTCCAGTAGGCAGATTGCGCACTGTTTAGTAAAATAGACATAACTTTTCTCTCAGAACTCCATTTTGGCTCCATAATATATGGTTGGAAAGCTAACTCAATGGCTACAACTTTCATAGTTTACGTTTTTTCAAATTCGGAACAGAACAGGGTGAAAATTGTGCAATAGCACGGTCGCGCTAGTTTTAGCGCGCCCAAAAACAGAACACTTGTCAACTAGCGCGCCCAGATGCGCGCCCAAGTGCGCGGCCGTGCTAGTTAAGCCTAGGAAAAGTGTCCTTTTTCACATTGGAGAAGGTATAATTGTTTGGGCTCAATTCTACTTGGTATATATTCATAGGAGAACGTTTTTAGAGCAATTTTGGTCCAAGGAAGAGCACAGAGCCGCCGTGGAGGCCGGTTTTCATCTTTTCTTCCCCAAACTTAGTCCTTTTATGATTATTTGTATGATTTGTTATTTTGCTACCATGTCTATATGGAGCTAAACTTCACTTTCTAGGGTTGTGGTTCTTTCATGACTATTGTTATTCGGATATCGATTTCGATTTCTTAGTTTATCATATTGGTTTATTTATTCAATCCTGCACTTAATTATTTGATTGCTTGATCACCAATTGAATACTATCTACGAATCTCGAATTGAACTCGAAAGTGGGAATTCTAGATTGCATATAGGATTGAGTAGATCAAGTTCTTGAACCTGGGCCTCGAGGAACAGATTCGCGGTTAGGATAGACATATACCTAATTGCCTTGCTTGGTTGATTTATAGAAATTATAAATGTGTTCTTGTTGATTCTAATTCCATAGACATATAGGAGTTAGGTTAGCTTGAATAGGCGGTAAGAACTCGATAGATTCTTATGAGAAATATTAACCCTGTCAACCAATAAACTAGATAAATTAGTTAGTCAATTCAGTTGAAGAATACAATAGGAATGTTAGATGGCCCATAACCCTAGATCGTTTTCATTACATTGATATCATAAAAATCTGCTCTTTCTCTCTGTTCAAAGATCATTATTTGTTTTTATTTATTTAATTAGTTTAGAACCAAATACTTCTATATTTAATTCTTGTATAGATAATTAGGATAGTCTAATTTAGTTAATAGTTAATCACAAGTTCTCGTGGGATCGACATCCGACTTTTAGTGACTTTATTACTTGACGACCGCGTATACTTGCGTGTGCGTTTGGCCGCAACACTTACCCGCAGCAAGTCTGGATAAGTTTGGATCCTCATGAAGCTGGTGAATATGGATTGGGAAACCAAATAGAGATAGAGAAGAATGAAATCTAATATGAGTCTAATATATTATTTTGGAATTTTTACATTATTCCTATGCCACATAGAAAACCTTATTATCTTCAATGTTTAAGGTTTAATTTAATTACACTTAGTATACCAAATTACCCCAATCATATACCATACTTAAATAAAGTTCTAATTAATGGGCAGTTTTTACTCCTTAATTAAAGGTGTCCATATATCCCATGTTTCTCTATCCCCTTAATTTCTAAGACCTGCATTGTTTTTCTCCTCCCCTTTCTTCCTCTTCTCCATTCCTTCTTCTTCTCAAAAAATACAGAGTTGGAAATTATAATTTTGTTACGTACGAAAGAGTAGGCCCAAGCTTTTCTAGTTCTTTTCGGATTCAAAATCATATTCTTATGGTTTTACGACATAGAGCTACTTCCTTTTGGTATGTAAGATAAAGCAATCTAGGGCTCTTAATTTTTCCGTTGGAGAATAGAAGCATAAGCCCAGCCTCAGACATGGCAAATGTTATGTCCATCTCAAAATTCTAAACAATATTTACCTTCAAATTACCCCTTAAACCAATCAATCCCCTACCCCTTCTTCTGACTTTGATTCAAAGATTCAACTTTTAAAGACTAAGCTTTACCCTGAAACCTTAAATTAATTTGTAGTGTCTTTTGTAGAAATTTTGTAGGTGATGAAAAAATTCTGTAATCAACATTTTTTCCAATATAAATTGTAGTTTAATTGTAGTATAAATATAGTAATTTTATAGATACTCTTAAAAACAGCTTTATACAATACTTAAACTGATTTGTAGTTTGTTTTGAAGAAATTTTGTAGATGAAGAGAAAATTTTGTAGTCAATATTTTTTTCAACATAGATTGTGGTTTAATTGTAGTATAAATGTAGTAATTTTGTAGATACCCTTAAAAACAGTACAACTTTATACAATACTAAAATTGATTTGTAGTTTATTTGTATTTTTTTGTAGATGAAGAAAAAATTTTGTAGTCAATATTTTTTTTCAACATAGATCGTAGTTTAATTGTAGTATAAATGTAGTAATTTTATAGATACCCTTAAAAATAATACTGCTTTATACATACTTAAATTGATTTGTAGTTTATTTGTAGATAAATATAGGAATTTTGTAGATATTAACTTAAAATCAGACTTTCATAGAATTTGTAACATAACAATTTTAATCAGCTCCCCCTAATTCCTAAGACCAACACCGTTTTCCTCTCCCCTTTCTTCCTCTTCTTCATTTCGTCTTCTTCTCAAAATATACAGAGATGAGACCCATTTTTTATAATCAGATTTTTCCCATTTAGTTGTAGCATGATTGGAATTTTGGACATGATTGAGTGTTGTTGTTGAGGTATTGATTTATATTTTATTTATTTTTAATTTGTGGATTGAGAAAAAAAAGATGAAGAACAGAGTATCGGCAGTATTGTCTTCTACAATTTGACTTGATTTTGTTAAATAACTGGTCGCCTTTTTGATGTCTGGATTGAGGAAGAAACTCGACAAACTGATTTCTACAATTTGATTTCAGTTTGTTGAAGCTTTTCGTTTTTTTTTTTTGAATTACGAAAAAAATTTGGGAGAGATCAGATAAAGGATTTGTGTTCAAATTTGAACTGAAGGTCGCTAAATCAATTAGGATATTCTTTTCCTGATTTTTAGCGCGCCATATTAGGAGGATTCAGCTACTATTAATTACTAATTAATGAATGGTATAAAAATTGTAGAAAACCAGTGCATAGGTCGGGAAAGTTACAAAATATACACATATTTGGTAATAAAGTTTCATATATGGTATAGGAAAGAAAAAACCCCTATTATTTTTTGTATAATAGAAATTCCACATGTGTTGGATAAGTGGCTCTATAGAAACTGGGTCAGTCCATAGTGGCCAAGCCCATAAATTATGGGTCCGGTTAGGGCTGTCAAATTTGGCCCAAGCCCAAATGACCCGCCCAATCCATCCAAGGTTGGGTTGGTTATTGACCTGCCCATTTATTGAACTTGGTCCATCTTGACCCAACTCATCTCAACCCATTTAAAGTTGGGCTAATTTTTAGCCTAAATTGATCTATGAGTAAGTTTGTCAACATATCTTAGAAATAATTTTATTTTTTATTTAATATTTTAAATATCACCATAACAAAAGCAAAAAAACCTTATTTAGTAATTATACAATTTATAAGAAAATAACACATATTAATTAAAATTTAATAAGAGTTGGGCGGGTTGGGTTATGACCCAAATTTTAACCCATCTTGACCCAACTCATCTTCGCCCAAGTAATTTTTGGGCTTGAAAACCTGTCCTTGGCTTTGTAAATTGTGATGCAGTCACACTTTTCTATAACAATATTTCTATATAACAACAATTTACTATAAAAGTCAAGTTTTTTCTAATTTCATGATATGTTATAATATATGTTATCTATAACAGCACTTCGCTATAACATCTAAAAATATTTAGAACAAACGGAAATGTTATAGAGAGGTTTTACTGTACATGCATGTCATTGTGAACTCGTGTTAGTTGTTACCATTAAAATTCACGTTTTTCACTTTCAATTTCATAGTAGTAGTTATGAGCTGCTAGTAATGGCAGTAAAATAACACGGGCCTCAATTGTGTGAAAACTAGTTTTTGCATACTAAATGTAATATGATGGAAAATTTAAAACTCATACCACTTAGGGGTTGTTTGGTATGAGGCATCCGGGTGGTATAAAAATTTAATATCATTTTAATACTCTGTTTGGTTAGCAAACCAGGTATAAGTTATTCCGGCGTTAATTTTAATACCGAGATAACTTATACCTTATAGAGGATGGAGTAGTTAATAGAAATTATGCAATTGTCATTCTTAATACAATATATCAAACAGTGAATAAATAACAATACCAGCATAACTAATCCCAGCATAACTTATCACAACATAACTTATACCGACATAGCTTATACCGGGATAAGTCGTATTCCAACCAGACGACCCCTTAATGTTTGTATCAAAACAATAATTGTGATATGCTTATAAATTTTTTTTGTTGAATTCATTCTGCGAGGACCATGGTGGGATAAATAAGATCCATTTATTCTTAACCAAAATTTTCGAGTTCGAATCTTGAGATTCCCCCTTTAATAAATCTTGCGTGAAGAATTCGAATTAATCGGACTCAATACAACTACAAAGGGATAAACACAAAAATGAAAAAGAAAAAAATATATAGTACGGACCTAAATCAAACGAAACAAACAGGGATTATCGAATTATTCACTTGTTGAACCAAACAGAAGATCATAAACACGTAACTTTACGATATGGACAAATATTTTCAACATAAATATTCACGCAAAAAACCATCAAATAGAAAGATAAATTACTCAGATACTTGAGGTTTTTCCTCATTTTCACGACAACGAAAAAAGACACATCATTCCTAATAAAAAATCAATAAACGACAATCGCATACACTAAGCTTTCGCTTTATATGCAGGATCCGAAGAAAAGCTGGATCATGTCGGATCTCAATGGTGTAATTGGTGCAGAAGCAACGGCAGAGGATGCCCTGGCAGTTGGCGCCATGAAAGCCCTTTGTCGAAAATTAATTGAATAAGCAACGGAGGAAATACTACTCGTGCATCAACTTGAACTACTACTTTCTTAGCAGTTGATATAATTACCTTTTTGACAACATGCTTTCATAGCGCTTCAATTCATATTTTAAATATTATTTTTAAGTTAAATAGAATTTGATTTTCCCCTATGTTTTTATCCACGTAATTTGGTTACATTGCATTACTACGGTGTATTAGTAATAATATTAAAAATAAAAAATAAACTAATGAATTTAAAGAGTCGACTCAGTTCGACAACAAAAAAATAATTTTGTCAACGAAATCAATAACATGCTTATTGATCAATGCTCCGAAAAAGTAAGAACATTTATTTGAAGATTTAGTCCACAGTTTAAATCCGGCCAGCTTGCCTCCTTACAAATTATATCTGAAAGAGAAGTGCCCAATTATGCTTTTGCGAAATTTAAAGCTTTATTAAAGTTTATGTCTGGAACACGATTAACCTGTGTGATTTTAAAACTTATGTTATAAGTACTAAAATTACAAGAGGTGATTTAAAAAATATGTACGTATTTACACCGAGAATACCATTATTATCTTTACATGATGAAAAGAGTCCAGTTCAATTTAAAAGGATAAAATTTCCAGTAAGATTGTGTTTTACTATGACCATAAATAAAGCACAAGATCAAACTCTAAATTGTGTTTAAAATTTATTTACGAAAACTTATATTTTCACATGGTCAATCTTCATCTTGCTTTATCAAGAGCAAAGAATTCAAATCGTATAAAATCATTAATCCGGTCACCAAGACCAAGTAGCCATGATGATTATTCTACATGTAACATAGTTTTCGAGAATTATGTCGAGATCATTCATAAAGCAATGATGTGATACATTTAATTTAATTTATAGTGATTTCACAAGTCATTTGTTGTTTTTTCTCTCTTATGTCCTATATTTGGTTGTAGATGTGCATCATTTTCTTTCATTATTTTATTTTTACAATGTAGTTTCTTATTTTAATAGTTAATTAACTATCATATGTTAAACTTTTTTTTTTATTAGTTCATGGCAGAATGAACTAGGAACAATATCTAACCCCGACTAAGTTGTTCCTTCGATGTTTCTTTCTTAATATTTTGTATACACTCCCACTTCTCTTCTTTCAGCGATATGATATTCCCTTTATTATTGTAGCACCTTTGACTTACCCATTTACATAGCTAATCAACTTGTTAGTCTGTGAAGCATATCGTGGTACGTCTTCTGCTCTACTGTTTCTCTATGATATTCATGCTTAGAGGCGAATTTAAGATTTTAAATACATGAATTTTTATAATAATCTTAAATTAATAATATATTATAATAACTAAGCTCACCGTTGAATACTTATAGAGGAGTAAATAATTATGTCAGTGACCTTTTCATAAAGCAAGAAGATAGTTGTTTCTACATTTCCTATGCTACTAAATGAAAAATCACGGCATATATTATATCCTGTGATCAATATAGTTATCTCTCTACTGCAAGCAACTTCGGCAAAAATTATAATTAAATATAAAAGTATATATGTTAATAACAGTCATATATTTTGTTTGAAACCCTTAAGATTAAAAGTTCGATGGGAGCGCACTAGTTGATCACTTCAATCATGTGCTTCTGCCACCTTTAAATCCTGGATCTGTCTCTGCTTGCAAGCAGACATAATATCACTTTTGAAAAGTCCTACTCAAATCCTAGAAAAATATTCTGTTTTTGGAGGGAGTGAATTTGTAAGATTCATATATGCAAGAAGTAAAGAACTGGGAATCTGTCAATACACGGAGTTGAGTGGTCGTTAAGTATCTTTTTGCAGAGTGAACATAGCTGAGAAATCTATCTATAATTAAAAAGAGAGGAAGAAGCATCCTCATTAAGCCAAGTGACATTATCATAATATGCCACTTGGCACTTTTGGACAATGCTACAAAAAAATAGGACCTAGAAGATTATTTTAAAAAAATCAGATTTCTTTGTGTAACGACCCGACCGGTCGTTTTGAGTTCTAGCGCTCCGTTCAATAGCCTAAGACCATGAGCAGCTTTATTTCAGGTATTATGACTTGTGCGCGCGGTCGGAATTGAATTTCGGGAAGTCCATAGTTGATTTGGAAAGAGAATTCTTATTTTGGAAGCTTAAAGTTGAAAGAATGAACTAGGATTGGATCTTTGAGTAAATGACCTCGGAATCAGGATCTGAAGGTTCCAGCAAGTTCGTATGATGATTTCAGACTTGAGCGTATGCTCGGTTCGGATTTTGAATAACCTGGGAGCGTTTTGGCGCCTATTGTGGAAGTTAGCATTTTTGAAGAAATTTCATGAGTCTGGCCTGAAGTGCGCTTCAGTGTTATCGATGTCCGTTTTGGATTCCGAGTCTGTGAATAGCTCCGTATGATTATTCTGAAGTTGGGAGCGCGATCGGAAGTGAATTCGGAGGTCCGTCATTTTAGAGTCATTTGGCTAAATATAGAAATTTGAAGGTTTTCGAGAAGTTTGACCGGAAGTGGACTTTTTGATATCAGGGTCCGAATCTAATTCTGAAAGTTGCAGTAGGTCCGTAATATCGAATATGACTTGTGTGCAAAATTTGAGGTCAACCGGACGTGATTTGATAGGTTTAAGAACTGAAAGTAGAAGTTGGAAGTTCTAAAGTTCATAAAGCTTGGATTGGGGGTTGATTCATGATTCTAGCGTTGTTTGATGCGATTTGAGGCCTCGAGTGAGTTCGTAATTTGTTGTGGGATTTGTTGGTACGATTGGTTGGGGTTCCCGAGGGCCCCGAGTGGATTCTGGATGACTAACGGATCGGATTTGGAGTTTTTGGATAGCTGAAGGGTCTGGTTGCTGGTATTTTCGCTTCTGCGGCGGGTTAACCGCAGAAGCGGCCCTGCAGAAGCAGATTTTTGGTCAAGGGCCCGAGGACCACAGATGCGGTCAAGGTTCCGCAGAAGCGGGACCGTATATGTGGGAGGCATGTTGTAGAAGCGAAAAAGGGCGGCCTAGGGAGGACCGCAGAAGCGGTCAAGAGACCGCAGTTGCGAAAATAGCTGGAGGCAGAGTGGTTGTTTTAAAATCGGGATTTGACCATTTCTCTCATGTTTTTCATGGCTAGGACAATTTTTGGGGAGCTTCAAGAGGGAATTTTCTTCATCAACGTCAAGGTTAGTCACTCCTACCTATTTTGAGTTAAATACTTCAACCAAGTATGGATTTGAGCATTTAAATTAGTATAAATTTGAGGTTTTGGTGGAAAACCTAAAAAATTAGTAATCTTGGAATTTAGCCACGATTTTGGGTGTGGAATTAAGAGAAAATCATGTATTTGAGTTCGTGAGGATATGGGTAAACTTTATCTTCGAAAAATTTCGGATTCTGGGCACATGGGCCCGAGGGAATTTTTGTCAACTTTTCGGTCGGGGTTAGGAATTGTTATAAATTGGATTATAATGAGTACCTTAGCATATATTAATGGATTTACATAATTATTGGCTAGTTTTGGAGCGTTGTGCATCGATTCGAGTCTTCGGAAGGGCATGAAATGTCGGTTATGGATCTTCGGAGCGAGGTGAGTCTCCTTTCTGACCTTGTAAGAGGGAAATGTCCCCATAGGTAAATAAATTGGTTATGTGCTCCTATTTGTGAGGGCTACGTACGCACGAGGTGACGAGAGTCCGTGCGTAGCTACTATTATGTTTAAGTCCGGGTAGCCTAGGACCCAAAAACATGCTATACTTGAAATATTTGTAATCTTATTGATAGCCCGAATTGCTTAAACCACATCGAATTAATAAATCCACTCTAAAAATGGATTTGACTTCTTTTCTTAAATTGTTAAAAGAGAAAGTGGCTTTTATTTGGATAATTATTCCCCGATAAATTTTTAATTGGCTATTTGAGCATGTATTTTTATGTGTACATGCGTCGCAGGAATGATTCGCGAACACGGTGATTGTTTATTTTATGTTGACCATGTCGCATGGATAGTTTGCGAGCGGGGTAATAGATGCATTTATGGTGCGAGCCGTTCGACCATCGGCAGTGCACAATTTACTTTTATATTGGATCGGGTCATACGTCCCACGGTGATTATTAGCGCATGCGAGTATTGCCGCCTTGAGCTTATTAAAGTTATTATTGCTTCTTCATGGCTTGAGAAAATTTGAATAATAAACAAAAGAATTTTTGGAAATTTTATATAAAAGAAATAATTGTTTACTTGTTTCCTTCTATTGGATAAAAATCATGTATATAGAAATCCACAATTTAATGTATTATTGTCATCATTATTGGACCACTAGTAAGTGCCGAAGTCGACCATCTTGTCTCTACTTCTTTGAGATTAGGCGGGATATTCATTGAGTACATGTTATTTTCTTACTCATACAACACTTCTGTGCATTTTTGTTGCACAGGTTCATGTGTTGTTAGTGGCCTATTGGGCGTAGCAGCGCAGATGATTCTGGGACTAGGTGAGTTGCATTGTTCGAGGGGGCTCGTAGCTAGCATAGTACCCTTTCCAGCATAATATATTTACTTTCTGTCCACTGTATTCCAGACGGATGTTGTTTTTTTATTTCTGTCTTAGTAAATGCTCATGCACTTGTGACACCAGGTTCTGGGAGGATTCTGAAATATTTTGTATTAATCGCTTATTAGTTAATTCGAACTGAATCAATTGTCTTTCTTTTTATCTATAAAAATTGAAGAAAAAGCTAAATTTTCAAGATTGTTAAATGAGAACTTCAGCAAGTAATTTGGTTGGCTTGCCTGATAGAGGTGTCCGGCGACATCGCGACCCTCAGTGGATTTTGGATCGTGACAACATGGTATCAGAGCACTAAGTTCCTAGGGTCTCACGAGTCATGAGCAAGTCTAGTAGAGTCTTGCGAATCGGTACGGAGATGTCTGTACTTATCCTCGGGAGGCTGTAGGACTGTTAGGAGTACTTCCCTTATTGATTCCTTATCGTGCGATTTGATTCCTTTGAGGCTTTTGCCTTTGTTCCTTCCTACTCAATCTTATGCGACGCGCAGCGCTTGTTATAAATTAATAATTGAAGGACCGTAATGGTACTACATATGTGATACGGGATGTTTCTCCTGGTATAGCTGATCGGGTTATTATCGTCGCTTATGGAAGAATATCTTATTGTTTCAGCCCAGTAACGGTGCTTCTTAGGGATCTGAGGCTAGGCACAAGTTGCCATGATGCTTATGAATTATTGTTCTGTAGTATTGATATAATGGTAGGACAATTGCCTACGTGTCGGGGCAGTGAATGACTTGAAGGGAAGTTTACTTAGTTCATAATTAAGAGATCCAGTACTTTGTTCCCGGGAAAGGAAAGGCAATCAGACTAAGGATGGTCAGACGTGGGCTGGTGGAAGTAGCGAGACTTGGTAATTTTGAGCGTGGTGGATTTTTTCTTTCTTCTATGGTGAGGTGTCACTGTCCTTATTGAACGTACTGAGTTTTTTGGTGTTATGACCTTCTACAATTCGCCTTTGGGGCAAGGTTTTATGAAATAGTATTGGGGGTACAACTATCAGATATCGCAGAGAGCGGTGGTTTAGGATTGAATCAGTATTTTTGATGTTGATGGTTCGAGAAAGATGACCTTCGGAAAGGTTTAAAGTTAGCAGCAACTGTGGATTCACGTGCCACGAGGATAGACTTTATTTAAGCCAGCAATTGAGCAGCAAAGTATGAGGAAGGACATGTGAGAAGTGTTAGGCGGCGGCTAAAGTTTTCGGAAGGTCGAGTAATCGATTAAGGGGGATGAGTTCTGCCAAAGTGGGAGAGCGGTGGAGTCGTATATATGCTTTGTAGTGGGATGGCCACCTACCTTAAGGAAAGTTTGGAATGATTTGGGATTATAGTGGCGGGTGATTGAAGCCTACGGATTAATTAGAAGTATGGGCTATCATGCGGTAGGAGATTTGATATAACGGGATGAAGCTTCGTGAATGGAGAAGGATACAACATAACTTTGGATTGGAGGAATATTTTCGCGCATTTAATTGATTTCCACGAGGGGTGAATGGACTTGTGCAACTGGAGAGTGAGCTCAGACTCATGAGAGGTTATTGATGTCATAGTGATTGTACCCTAGGTAGCAGCATGGGAAGATGTCGAGGAGTGACTTCTACAGGTGGGGTATTCCTGTGAGCAGGTTAGCAGTCGCGTGGTTGGCGAGGCTTTTGCGAAGAGTTCTACTGGTTATACAGTGAAGGGAATTGTTGTGTGAATGTTGTTAATGATTCAGAGTATAAAAAGGGGGCTTCTACAGTAAGATATCGAGAATTTTGGCGATTGATTGCATAAGGCTATGTCAATAAGAGATGAGGAATTCCGATGGGTTCCTGATTTGTGAAACAATGGCTTCATGCTCAGTGGGAGAGTCCCACCGCTTATGATCGGGTTGCATGGTTAGCTACTTGCGAGGTGTCTGGGTATTAGCATATCGATGGGCCATGTCATCTACGGGAAAAGACCATAAGTGGTAATTTGAGCAAAGGAATTATTAAAAGTGGGCTATCGTTGGCCTTATTAGCCCATGTTCAAACTTGGGGAAGGATTCAGGATTGTGCTTTGTAAAGATGCGGGTTCCCAGGGAAGTGATTCTGCCAGGTGCTTCACCAATGGGGAATCCATGTGCTAGAAGATTTATGGAATTGATTATATTCGGGGCCAAGTTAGAGCGGGTGGCTCTCAGCAGCGGTCCTAGTGAAATTCAAAAGATAAAGTGTGGTACCTAATGATTTCGAGCCTATAAGTACAGTTAAGAATCAAGCTTTGTAGCAGCTTATGAGAAGGTGCCCAGAATGTTATATGATATTTTAACTTATAGTGTAGCATTTGAGAGATATGAAATGGTTCGTGGGATTTGAGGCAACATGGTCTCGTGGTTCAAGGTCACTTGGAATAAGAGCAGATGGAGTATGTTATGTATTGAATGGAGTTGGTATTATCTCTAAGGCAATCAAGGATAAATTGGAAGAAGGTAGATTGGTTAGCCATAGTCGAATTGGCATGTTGCGAGTAATGATCAGTTCTTTCAGCGTGATCCAGTTATGCAAGTGAATTGTGACGGTGCGTGCGAGACGTGTCGGCCGCCGTAGTTAGTGTTATTCAGGAAGTATTCTACCGTTGTGGCATGTTATGTGGAGGTGGATCCCGGAAGGTCTATGGTGGTTTAGACCACCACTTAGAGATTTGCATATTCTACAATCATGAGAATTCACCTGTGTGTTGCTATGGTCCCCTTGAAGTGAGTTAAGTGGAAAGTTTTATATGATGGAGTGTTAATCTAACAGTGCTTCCGGAGATATGATGAACAACGAGTTCTATCGTATATTGGCATGTTGGGTGCAGTGAGTGGTATGGAATTTGAAGTGAAGATCAAGGTAGCAATTCGGTGTCGACAAGGATGTCACGAGCTCGAATGAGCAGGAAAGAAGTTTCTATGTTTAAGGTAATTTGGTATTGTCTTCAGCGTCACCTGAGATCGGTGTTTTGTAAAAAGGGCTCTGCATCCTGGTTAATGATTCTTGTTCGCTTTTCAGCATTACTTCGGCCGGTGGTTTGGAGGTACGACCCAGTTATTGGTTATGGTAGGTTGTGGGAGTGTGTCCCACAGGAAGATAGTATAAGTGTGGCAGGTAGTCACAGGATTGATTAAAGGCTTAAACCAAGTATGAAGGTTGTGATGATATTGTTGATTTGAGAATATATGCCTGGAGGGCACTCATTTTATTGGGTTGTGGACTGCGGAGGATTACTCCTGTTGTGATGGTTGTTCTTGTGTGTTATAAGAAAAGGGAAGTTACTATGGACCCTTGAAGGGTCATTGGCCTAGTTTGGTACGATCAGGGTCGACTTGAGGTTGGTGGATGGATTTAAATGTAAATATGGACTCTATACCAGGCAAGATATGTTCATTTCAACGCAGATCTCCTTAATGGAGGAGTAGTCGAGGTGTTATTTTGTCATCATCTATTTCCTGTAATGAAGTATTGTGTCGTGCGAGTTGTGAGACTTCTTGGTGAATTCCTTGTGTGTTGAGGCTCCTCGTAGGGATGATTTTATATGAGCATGATGGCTTTTGAGATTTCAAATCGTATATCGCACCTCAGTTGTGCTAGAGTTTTGTGGCTTCTGGCACTATATGTCTCCCCAGGGATGGAATTATGCACTTAGTGTGCTTGTGACCAATATTCGGTATATTATTGAAATGAGCAATCTAGATCGATGTGTATCTCCTTATGAGAGTTTTATGGGTGGATCGGGTGGCACGCCGCCATGGTTATGTTGTTCGGATCGGGTTGCGCGCCGCAACGGTGTAAAGTTGAGTACAGTTCCCCGTATCTGTTTTTATGTTTTTTGTCTCCTATTTTATGAGGAAAGCTTATATTAGCTGTGTGCCCGCTTCGCATGTATGATTCGCGAGTGGGGTGTTTGTTTAATTAAGTTGATCGCATCACATGTATAATTCGCCAGTGGTGTAGTTGAATTTCCTTCTCAAAGTTTTCTTTCCTTTGCATCACGTTCGATATGGTAGCCTATTGGTACATTATAGCATCATAGGGAACTTTTGATTATGTCGGGGTGGCTTATTGCCTGAGCAGTTCGTACTGGGTGAGATGAGATTGTTGGATTTAAGATCAGTACAATTTGATTACGTGAAATATACTAAGGAGCAAAGATCATTATTTGGTTCAGAATGAGGTATTGTTTCTTGTCAGAAGTATAGACTCAATGATTGGGTGACTCGGCAGTTGATTATGAATTTTTGCACATCGCTTCCGTTGTGGCGGCATTATAAGAGTTCGAGTAAGACCTATGTATGTCATGGGGTGCAATGGGAGCATCAGATTCGTGGAATTTCGACTAAGTTGATCAGAAAGTGTTATTGTGGTCCAGTGAGTAAAGTGATGCTAGGTGTGAATTCAGCAAAGTTATGCAACCATGTTTGGGTACATCGTGTAGTGATTGATATGGTGATCTTATGTTCGAAACAGGTCAGGCATAGAATTCTGGATGTTAAAAGTAGGCTCTAAGGCGTATATGCTTGAATAAAAGAGAATATTTTCAGAATTGATCGAGCTAATGTGCTCAAATGAGTTGTGGTAGCACGGGAAGGTGCATGAGCAGTTAACCAGTGATTTCAGACTACTTCAGTGTAGTTCTCAGCGCGTTCGAGGACGAACGGATGTTTAAGTGGGAGAGAACATAACGACCCGACCGGTTGTTTTGAGTTCTAGCGCTCCGTTCAGCAGTTTGAGACCATGAGCAGCTTCATTTCAGGTATTATAACTTGTGTGCGTGGTCGGAATTGAATTTCGGCAAGTCCAGAGTTGATTTGGAAAAGAAATTCTTATTTTGAAAGCTTAAAGTTGAAAGAATGAACTAGGATTGGATCTTTGAGTAAACGGCCTTAGAATCGGGGTCTGAATGTTCCAGCAGGTTTGTATGATGATTTCGGACTTGGGCGTATGCCCGGTTCGGGTTTTGGATAACCCGGGAGCGTTTTGGCTCCTATTGTGGAAGTTAGCATTTTTGAAGAAATTTCATGAGTCTGGCTTGAAGTGCAGTTCAGTGTTATCAATGTCCTTTTGGGATTCCGAGTCTGTGAATAGCTCCGTATGGTGATTATAAAGTTGGGATCATGATCGGAAGTGAATTCGGAGGTCCGTAGGTCATTTTGGAGTCATTTGGCTAAAGATAGCAGTTTGAAGGTTTTCGAGAAGTTTGATCGGAAGTGGACTTTTTGATATCAAGGTCGGAATCCGATTCCGGAAGTTGCAGCAGGTCCATAATGTCGAATATGACTTATGTGCAAAATTTGAGGTCAATCGGACGTGATTTGATAGGTTTAAGCATCGAAAGTAGAAGTTGGAAGTTCTAAAGTTCATAAAGCTTGGATTGGGAGGTTGATTCATGATTCTAGCATTGTTTGATGCGATTTGAGGCCTCGAGCGAGTCTGTAATGTCTTGTGGGATTAGTTGGTATGATTGGCTGGGGTCCTGGGGGCCCCGAGTGGTTTCCGGGTGATTAACGGATCGGATTTGAAGTTTTTGGATAGTTGAAGGGTCTGGTTGCAAGTATTTTCGCTTCTGCGACGGGTTAACCGCAGAAGCGGCCCCGCAGAAGCGAAAAGGAAACTGCAGAAGCGGATTTTTGGTAAAGGGCCCGAGGACCACAGATACGGTCAAGGTTCCGCAGAAGCGGGACCGCATCTACGGGAGGCACGTCGCAGAAGCGGGGCGGCCTTGGGTGGACCGCAGAAGAGGTAATTTAACCGCATCTGCGGAACCACAGAAGCGGTCAAGGGACCGCAGGTGCGGAAATAACTGGAGGCAGATGGGTTGTTTTAAAATCGGGATTTGGCCATTTGTCTCATATTTTTTATGGCTTGGGCGATTTTTTGGGAGCTTCAAGAGGGGATTTTCGTCATCAACGTCAAGGTTAGTCACTCCCACCTATTTTGAGTTAAATATATCAACCAAGTATGGATTTGAGCATTTAAATTAGTATAAATTTGAGGTTTTGGTGGAAAACCTAGAAAAATAGTAATCTTGGATTTTAACCACGATTTTGGGTGTGGAATTTAGAGAAAATCATGTATTTGAGTTCGTGAGGCTATGGGTAAACTTTATCTTCGAAAAATTTTGGATTCCGGGCACGTGTGCCCGAGGGCCCGAGGGAATTTTTCTCAACTTTTCGGTCGGGGGTTAGGAATTGTTATAAATTGGATTATAATGAGTACCTTAGCATATATTAATGGATTTACATAATTATTGGCTAGTTTTGGAGCATTGTGCATCGATTCGAGTCTTCGGAAGGGCATGGAATGCCGGTTATGGATCTTCGGAGCGAGGTGTTTCTAACCTTGTAAGAGGGAAATGTCCCCATATGTGAATTAATTGGTTATGTGCTCCTATTTGTGGGGGCTACGTACGCAGGAGGTGACGAGAGTCCGTGCGTAGCTACTATTATGCTTAAGTCCGGGTAGCCTAGGACCCAAAAGCATGCTATACTTAGAATATTTATAATTTTATTGATAGCCCGAATTGCTTAAAACACATCGAATTAATAAATCCATTCTCAAAAAGGATTTTACTTCTTTTCTTAAATTGTTAAAAAAGAAAGTGGCTTTTATTTGGATAATTATTCCCCGATAAATTCTTAATTGGCTATTTGAGCATGTATTTTTATGTGCACCTGCATCGCATGAATGATTCACGAGCAGGGTGATTGTTTATTTTATGCTGACCGCGTCACATGGATAGTTTGCGAGCGGGGTAATAGATGAATCTATGGTTCAAGCTGTTCGACCATCGGCAGTGCACATTTTACTTTTATGTTGGATCGGGCCGTACGTCCCACGGTGATTATTTGCGCATGCGAGTATTGCCACCTTGAGCTTATTAAAGTTATTATTGCCTCTTCATATGTGACGACCCGGCCCGCCGTCACGTGAGTTACCACCCCATTTTCCTCTTATTGTGTTGCTTCATGTTTCAATATCAGTATTAGAGTCGATCGGGTGTAATTGAATTGGTTTTGGTCAAAAAATAAGGCACATAGCCTCTTAGAAGAAAGCTTATTTTAGAAAAGTCAACCGAAAGTTGACTATGTGCTTAGAGGGCTTGTATGTGAATTCTGGTGGTTCGGTTAGCTTCGGGGGATGATTTGTGACTTAGAAGTGCGATCAGAATCGAATTTGGAGGTCTGGTGTAGAATTAGGCTTGAATTGGCGAAGCTGGAATTTTGGCGAATTCCGGTTGATAGGTGAGATTTTGATCCGAGCGTCGGAATAGAATAACGAGAGTTGCAGTAGCTTCGTCAGGTGATTTTGGATATGTCTGCAAATTTTCAGGTCATTCGGACGTCGTTTTGTCGGGCTTTTGATCGAATGTGAGATTCGAAAGTTTTAGTTAAACTCATGCTTGAATCTGTCAAGATTTGATGATTTTTGTGTTAATGGATGTGTTTCGATGATTGGAGCAAGTTTGAATAATGTTTTAGAGTGAGTTGGTGCTTTTGGTTGAGGTCCCGGGGGCCTCGGGGTGATTTCGAGTGTTCAAACGGACTAGTTTTGGCCTTGGGAGATAGCAGATTTTTGCTGTTGGGTGTTGCAGACTTTTGTTCATCGCGTTCGCGTGAGGAGTAACGCGAACGCGTAGGGTATTTTGAGGGAGCCTGGGATTTTGCCTTCGCGTTCGCGAAGGAGAGGCCCGCGATCGCGTAGATGTGTAATCTTGTTGATCGCGTTCGCGTGAAGGGGCGACGCGTTCGCGTAGGCCAGGGAAGTGGGCCATCGCGTTCGCGTTGTAGTTGTCGTGTTCGCGTATGAGGGCCTGGGAGCCAGATCAGATAAAGCATCACGTTCGCGTGGCTAAGGTCGCGAACGCGATGAAGGAATTGCTGGGCGGACAGAAGGGTTTATAAACATTTCCTCCGCGAGCTAAAGTCATTTTTCACCATTGTTGAGCAAATTTGGGAGCTTTTGACGAGGGATTAAGAGGGTTTCGACTAGGATTCGATTGGAGGTAAGTTTTATGAGTTAAATACATGATTTTATTGAAGATTCATCATTTAAATCTCTGAAAATTGGGTGAAAACTTAAGAAGTTAGGGCTTGGTTTTTGCTATGTAAATTGGGGATTGAGGGCCCATTTGAACTTCGATTTTGATGAAATTTATATGTATGGACTCGTGGCGCGAGGATTCCGGAAATGTGAATTTTGAATTTTTTCGAGATGTGGGCCCGGGGCTCGGGTTTTGCCAATTTTGTATTTTTGAGTATTTTTCGAGTTCTTTCGATTGGGTTATGCCCCATTAGCATATTGTGATATATTTGCCCTGATTTTGGTTAAATTTGACGTGCGTGGAGGCCAGTTTGAGGGTCAAAGGCGTCGCGGGCTAGAGATTTCGTTGGTTCGAGGTAGGTAATACTAATAAATGATGTCTTGAGGGTTTGAAACCCCGGACATGCACATCATAGTGCTATATTGTTGTGACTTGCACGCCAGGTATGAGCGTGGGATAGAGCACCGTTGGGGATTGTGACTTGGTCCGTCCCGGTTGTTGATTTTACCGCGTATTTGATAAATAATTATTGTTTTTTATCATGATTTGGGCTTATTGCCATACTTGGGCTTCGTGCCAATTATTTGAAATCTTTTTGTGAATTTACATCACTATTTTCCTCACGAATTGNAAAGCCCAAGAGGCTTATGACTATTTTCTGTACTGATTGAGGCCGAGGGCCATCTGTGAGGATATGTTGAGTGATGTGAGGAGGCTTTCAGGCCTCGAGTGTTATGTGAGGAGGCTTTCAGGCCTCGTGTGTGATGTGTGAAGGCTTTCAGGCCTATTGATATTGCGCTTGGGCTGTAGGAGCCCCTCCGGAGTCTGTACACACCCCCAGTGAGCGCAGGGTACCCAGGTGAGTTGGGAGTGGGCCCGAGAGGCCGTTGTTTGTGTCTGGTGAGTTGGGAGTGAGCCCGATGGGCTGTTGTTTGTGTCTGGTGAGTTGGGAGTGAGCCCGAGGGGTTGTTGTTTGTGTCTGGTGAGTTGGGAGTGAGCCCGAGGGGCTGTTGTTGAGGGCTGGTGAGTTGGGAGTGAGCCCGTGGGGCTGATACTATACTAAGATTCGATATAGGGCCCGAGGGGCAAACGTTTGATTATTCCTGAATTGTTGAAATTGTTGTTTCCTCTATTTAAAAAAAAGAGAATTATCTGATACCTTATGGTTTTTATTGTATGATTGATTTTACTGCTTGAGATAGCATTATATTCCAGATACTTTCTAAAGGATTTTCACGGTTTTCCTGTTTTTAATAAAAGGATTGTACTGTCCTTTATAGCATGATGGAGTGCTCTTTTGTGATTTCTTGCCTCTCAGCATTATTTACTCTTATTACCACTAAGTTGGAAGTACTCACTCTACTCGCTGCACCTCGCGTGCAGTTGCAGATATTGTTCACCCGGTAGCGGGTTGTCAGCGGATTGAAGGTATTACTATTGTAGCTGAGCAGAGTGACCGCTAGCGTTCGTGGAACCGGACTTCATCTTGAACTTCAGATTTCATCTTACATATATAGTTGACTCTGTAGTTGTGTTTCTACTTCTGAGATGCTCGTGACTTGTGACATCCCGGTCGGGCTGAGTTGGGTTGTATATATATTGTTAATCAATGTCATTTAGCTGTATTTTCTATTCGTTATGTTTAAGAATTGTTATAAAGGCGATTTGGGTTAGTTGGCTGGCCTTGTCTTCACGAGAGATGACATCACGACTAGGTTTGGGAATTTGGGTCGTGACAAGTTGGTATCATAGCCTAGGTTACTGGGTCTCACGAGTCATGAGCAGGTTTAGTAGAGTCTCGCGGATCGGTACGGAGACGTCTATATTT